>JACXGM010029766.1:0-13544 GCA_016801145.1 Umbra pygmaea
ATACTTTGAATTTTTAGATAATTTCCCTGACGGTGCTCAGTGGTTTATTCAATCGTTTGTGGATCTTCTTGTCGGCATTACCAGATTTACGAAGGTCTATGACCATCTGTCTCTGTTTTGTTTTCTTCTTTGTCTCTGTTTTGTTTTCTTCATGGTGTTGGATGACAATGGGATATTGCATGCGTGTTTAATAATTTGTATACCCTAGTGGAACATGAAGTGATGTAATGGGTCAGTATATTTCCTTAAGACTAAGATGAATTTAAATAAAAGGAATTTAATTCCTGTTTTAATATAGATGTTAAATACAAATAATAAAATAAATAATAATAACAAATAAATATAAATAAATAAAAACCTTTAAGGGTGCCATTGATTGTGAAACCTTAATTTGAAGGACATTGATTTTGATTTTAATCAATAAATGATTTTGGTTGGTTCCATTGACACATTAAGAAAGAACAGTATTTCTCAAATGTTGGTATTTTGAGATTGTCTCTATAATTATACTGTTTAAACTTCTTAAGGAATAGTTTGTGCATTGCCAGTCGGTGACAGTAATTTTGGAGCCCACTTTATATCACTGTTTCAGATGGGCTAGAACTCACAGTCTGCCTTTAAGAGATATACAGGTGTGTGCCTCTGTCCAATATTTAAATGACCACATATTGTATCTGGACCTATGTTTGATGAAATAGGAAGGAATGGACCTGTCAAACTCTGGTGCCATATGACAAATGATCAGGGTGTGTCATGAGAGGTAGTGGGGGTGTAGATGGGACAAAAACGGCCAGCGCGTGCCCAGTCTACCCACAGTTCAATGACGCAAGGATGCCACAAGCTGGTCCAGGCTGAGAGACAGGTGGCGTCGTGTTCACGCAGTGGGCCGTGGGCGCTCTACTGCACCAGCTCTTACAGAGACTCGCACGTCTTTAGACCAACTGGGGGATCGGTTGCAGGGGGAGCGACTATCTTTTCTGAGGTATTCCACAGAGCGAGATGGAGACTTCATTCAGTAGACATCAAATGGTAAAAAGAAAAATGGTCGTCATTTTTTGGACCCCAGGAAGACTAGCTGGTCGTCTAGGCGTCAGCTAATGGGGATTCTTATAATAAATATAAATACTAACAGCTATATTGAGACAAACTGGTCGTTGGCCTTCTACGCTAGTTGGCATCCAGAAGAGTAATGAGCGCATTGATAATTATTCATTGAGAAATTATTCTAGTGCTATCTCCAGTCTCTGTCAAATGGAAGCAGTTGGAACGATTGGCAATGGAATTCACTGGAGCTTGAGGGACAATTTCTCTTGTCAGTGGTATAATGGGACCATTTGGAATTCTTAACAATTAACGTTTTATGTTTATTTACTGATTTTCATTATGTGCTGGTTTATTCATCCCTCTGTCTCTGTCAGCATTTGTACATAATTATGACATCTATAACAGTAAATGTTTTATTGTACGGTTCAAAGTGATACGACAGTTTTGTTGATGGGAGAAACAAACATCATTACCATTGACTCAATGCATCCACTGGGATTTATTTATGACCTCTCTTTGTCCCCCCGAGATGGTAAATGCTGTTTGGAGTTGAATAGTCTTATGTCATTCTGTTTGCAGCGGTGAATCCCACACTAAATGGTGGATCCTCAAGGCTGGATCATGTGAAGAGAAATTGAAGATTGCAAAGAAGCATCAGCATCTGGCATTGATAACGTACATGTGTCATACAACTGTTATTGTTCACCTCAATCTTTCTTGCTTTATATAGCTACAGCTGTAGTTGAACGAAATGCATTCCGCCCTACTGTCCTCTGTCTGCTTGGCCATGGTGTGTGTTACAGTCAGAATTACAAGATTGCTAAGACACGTGAACAAGTGGGCGGCAAAGTCATCAAAACGCAAAGAATTAGGGGTATGTTTGGCCACTTTATGGGCTGGCATAGCAGGCTAGTGTTCTGGCATGAAAATAATAAAAACTTAGCATGAAAAACAGAATCCTACAAAATGCAGTGGGTTAAAACAAACATTTTCAGACCATACCGCCTAAAACTAAATCCTAATGCAAAGACGAGATATGATGAGAAATTAAAGGGAATGGAAGGACAGGATCCTTTTGAGCATAGCGACTGGTCAAGGACCGGCGGGACGTCAACATGTTGGCTGTTGCCCAACTTCCAGCACCCATATATACAACTACATGATATTAAGTGCTAGTCAGGGTTCGAATTACTTGGGAGCTCACATGAAAGCAGTAAAATCATACACCTTTGAGGGTCTCTAAAAATCATCAGCCTTATTATTTAGATCACAAAAAATGCACTTTTTCCTTTAAAAAAAATATCACGACATCAGCCTAAAAGAAACATGTTTTCCAAAAGAACGATTTAGGTTTATGCTACTGCTGAGCGCATATCGCGATGGGTGTGTTTTCGATCATGTTATACATCGGTTGCTGCTATTTTTATGAGACCCCCACAAAGAATGAAATATTTAAAGAAAACTGTTGTCCGTTCAAAGGAATGCTAATGTTTTAAGCACCACACTCCTCGCTTTCTCATCTATTTGCATGCATTCAGAATTCAACAAAACAACGTAACTTACTAAGACAAACACATCATGCATCAGTTAAATGGTAAATTGTGAAAACTTTGACTCGTTTACTGGTCTTACTAAATGGGCTTTCTAGTAAAACACTGTTGGAGCTATTGGTGCATGAGCCTGTTACATAAAAGATATTAAGACTGTTGAATAAAAAGACAGTTAGCATGGGCGCTTTAAGTTTGTGACGCGGATTTCTAAAATGCTTTGCGGGAATATGATATGATGACGACACATTAGCAATCTCTATATTTTCACCTTTACGTTTAAATACCAGTAATTTAGCAGATGCTCTTAACAAGGACAATTTGCACGTAGTGAGTGCATGCTATACTGTACATGTACATAGGTATGTATTGTCCCATCATAAGAATCGAACCCACAACCTGACGTGGTCGAGTCATTGCTGTCACGAATAAGGTGTAGTGTTGGTGGAAAGAGGGAGACCGAGGCAGGTAGATGGATAATGGTTTTGAAGGGTTTACTCGACATGGTCCAGGAAGTGTACAAACAGCAGAATACAATGCAGGTGACTATTAGTGAGTGCACAACGGTATATAGAACTTCACAAAACTTGTGCTCTATAGCGCATAGTGCTGCACGGACGCTTAGGGCGAAATCTATGAATAGGGTACGCAATATTCAAACTGAACATCACTTCACACTTACTTAATAGTTGTACATCTCCCAGACATCAGCCTACCACAACAACAGAAAATCACACAGTGACAATATATCAATGACTCGCACCATCCTCTGTTCAACGGGGCGTGAAATGGAGACGACAGGAGACCAGCTGGAAGCAATTACTAATTAGAACCAACCGGTCTCGCAATCAAACTAAATAAGACCTGAATAACACCGTTCGAACAGAGGATGGCGCACACTTAACCATCCCCATAATATACCCAACACAAATACAATAAACCAACATAAACCACAATGCCTAGCACTGGGTGTACTAAAGGAGCAGAATAAAAGGAATAAACTGTGCATTCATGAGTCCGTGTCTCAGTTCATGTCCACGCCAGCCCAAACATCTGTCATTCCAGCTTTTACTGTGTAAAGGTGAGGCTACAGTTACAGAACATACAGCTCTGGAAAATATTAAGACACCACTGCTAATGTTTCTTTAATCAAACCTCTGGAATGTGATCAAGAGGAAGATGGATGGTCACAAGCCATGAAATAAAGACGAGCTGCTTGAATCTTTGCATCAGTAATGTCATAAAGTCACCCAACATCATTGTGTAAGACTGGTGGAGAGCATGCCAAGATGCATGAAAACCAATTACTGTCATAGTGTCAGCAGCATAGCGCCCTTTATTCCACTGCTGGTTTGCTTCTAAAGCTAAGCAGGCTCGAGCCTGGTTAGTCCCTGGATGGGAGACCAGTGCTGCTGGAATTGGTGTTGGAAAGCCAGTAGGGGGCAATCTTCCCTCTGGTCTAAAGATCATTCCCAATGCCCCAGGGTAGTGATGGGGACATCTGCCCTGCGTAGGGTGCCGTCTTTCAGATGGGACGTTAAATGGGTGTCCTGACTCTGTGGACATAAAAAATCCCATGGCACTTCGTAAGAGTAGGGGTGTTAACCCAGATGTCATGGCCAAATTCCCAACCAGGCCTCACTTCAATCATGGCCACCTAATAATCCCCCTCCTTCCTAATTGGCATATATAACTACTCACCTCTCCACCTAATAGCTGATGTGTGGTGAGAGTTCTGGTGCAAAATGGCTGCCGTGCATCACCCAAGTGGGTGCTACAGATTGGTGGTGGATGAGGTGGGCTTTCCCCCTCACCGTGTAAAGCGCTTTGGGTACCTTGAAAAGCGCTATATAAAGTGAATGAATCATTATTATTATTATTATACAATTATCATTATTCCATCAAATATTGATTTATTAACTTTTCCTAAGTTAAAACATTATTATTGTTGTTTAAAAACTGAATTTGAACTAGTAATGTCATATTTTATATATAGCAGTAATGACTAAATATAACTAAATATTTTTTTGTTATTTTGACCAGTTGCTCTGCAATTAAATGCTCTAAATGACAATCTATTTTTTTATTTGGTAGAAATGTTGTCACTAGTTTATGTAATAAAACAAACCTGTTAATTTTACCCAAACATGTACCTATCAATTGCAAAAAACTAAAGACACCAAAGACACAAAGATGATTTTGCAGTGGTCTCGTAATTCTTTCAGAAGCTGTATATGGAGCGAACACAAAAATGGACATACATTGATGTACTGTACAATACACTGTGAGCATATGGGATGCAGGTAAATGAGTGGTAAAAGAGATAAACTATTCATTTGGTCATTTTCAATTTGTGTTCACATCTCCAGTTGCTTCTAGTATAGTGTATCAGTAAGCCTCATAAGAGGACATGCGACCTAGAGTCCTATCTTTACTGCATCATCCAGTACCTAGCCACAGAATCCATGCTGCGTTTCTTGGAATCCCCGATGCTTTTTATTGAAGCTTCTTTTCTACTTTACTCCTTCTATCCCTCTAACGCAGCATCATCAATGTCTTCTTCCCCTCTGCGCTCTCCTAAATCTCTTCAATGCTTTTCTCTGCTGGTGTTGAGTTACAGGCTACTGATGTTAGCCAGGCTGGTCATCAATTACCCCTGCGTTAGTGTTTATTATTGGATTTCCTCCCTTAAAACCCTTTCCTTGTGTATATGTGTGTGTCGGTTTATGCCGTCAGAGCTTTTCACTGGAGGACAGGGAGGAAGACGGGATGGAGAAACAGGAACGGTGCAATGTTGCCATTGTGTGTTTGAGTTTTTATTTGAGAGAGTTAGTGCAACGCTATATTACGAAATTGATAATGATATTGAAATCAATAATGCATGGCATCCAGACAAACATGATGCTTAAATTACAGATTTATTTCTAATTAAAATTCAGAATGAAACGTTAATGAATATATTGCTTTATAATTCACACGAAATCTTCAGGATATTGCGGCTGTAGACGGATGATGTAGTTGATCTGTTCCGTGTTGACCTCCACGTCTTTTCTTGGTATGTGTGGTTGAAGAGGGATCTTCGGTTCATCCAACACACGGGGGGTTAAATAATCTAGATGGGCCTCTCTTTAATATGTGATATTAATAACAAGCTATCCTGTTCTTGCACTAGGATTACAATCTGCTTTCCAGCAGACGGACTCACATTCTCTGGACATCTGGGACCGAACATCCTGGCTCTTTGTAGACTCTTTTCAGACCTGACATTTCTGCTAAGCATCATAATGTCAAAGTCCATTTATTCAAATGACGTGGATCTCTCTCTGGACACACCCACACAAATTACTGGTCTAATAGTATTTAATTAATGTATCCCATATTAAGTTTTAGCCCATACCTATCCCATGAGCGTTGATCTTTAACATTTAAAATCAATATCCCAGTAGTGCATGACCAGGAAATATTGCCTGCCAAGCACCTATCTGGACCGGCTTTATTTGAGCTAGTAGAGGCTCAGTGAGAGAGAGCGCTGCATGGGTTCATCTGATTTGAGGTATTGCTCAATGCTCCACCAGTCTGGCCACAATCAGATAGAAGACATTACATAGGACAAATATATGTTGACTTTTTCCTTTCAACAGTTTGGCACAAGTCTGTGTGTGTTTGTGTGTATGTGTGTGTGTGTGAGTGGGTTAGTGCTTGTATGTGTTTGTGGAGTGAGGAGGAGAAAAAGAAGGCGGAGAAAATGATGCTGCGTATGTGTGGGTGAGTGCGAGTGTGTGGGTTCCACACTGTGTGAGTGTGTGTGTGTGAGATCCCACTGTGTGCCGTGGCGAGATGCTGTGGGAGTGCCGTTGTTGCGTTATCGGTATGTCGAGCGTGACACAAACCCAGATGTGCCTTTGCGTCAAGATGTGTGTGCGTATCTGATTATGTTTATGTGTGTGTGTGTGTTTGCGTGAGAGAGAGAGAGCAGTGTGACAGACACCCTTTGTCCTCTTTAAAGTTGGATGTCAGTGGATTAGAGAAATATCTTGACAGATCATAAGGGAAATATCCCTTGCCTCAGATAAGGGATCAGTAGGTGTGATTGTGTTCTGTCTCACGGACGCCGAGCGATGGGAGAATAAAGGCAGGGAGGCTGGGTGAGAGAGAGACGACACAGAGATGAAGCATTTAATCTGTTGTTCTCCTCGTCTACCCTCCCCCTTCCCGTTCACTCCTCCCAGCCTCCTCCTTGACGTAACACAGGCTGCAGCCAGTCAGGGTCTACGGTCCACCCACTTTCCCCTCCCAGGCTCCGCCCCTGCTGCTTGCCTCTTTAAATATCTCCCCATGGCCCAGCAGCAGACAGTACAGGGTTCTGCCAGAGATACAGCAGAAGGCAAGGCACATGCAGCACAGTAGCCGGAGAGGGAGAACCAGGGAGAGAGTAGGATTTCTTCTGACTGAAACGTCACAAAGCAGCACCTCCCATTCTGGATGAATGTCTCTTAGTTCTCTGACACAGGAATGACTGTCCAACTCCTCCACTCTGTTGCTGACATGTTCTGAGCAGAATACAGCAGGACAAGAAGCAGCTGCAGGAGGTTTGACTGTCCGGCCTCGACCTGGGTAGTCAACCATCTATCCCTCTAGGATGGGCTGCGCCACTGGCCATCTGGCCTGCCAGCCACCACCACAGCCCGCAGGAGCCCCTGGTCAGGAGACCCAGGCCCTGAGCCAGTTGGAAGCCCAGGGGCCCAAAGTCCCTGAGGTTCTATCCAGCCTGGAGCGTCTGTCCCAGGCTACGGGCGGCATGGAGAAGTCCTGGTACCGGTGCATCTTCCCATTCGGCATAATCTCACTGGTGATCGGTGTGTCAGGCACAGGGGTCACTTATACTTACAATGACTTGCCCATGACCAAAGTGGTGTCGGTGGTGTTACTCATAGCCGGCCTGGTTCTGACAGTGACGGCGACGGCCTGCTGGACTGTCCACCGGAGGAAGAAGAGGAAAAAGATGGAGAGCGCGGCCGGAGCCGGAGGAGGGAGCTCGTTCACCTCGGAGCAATGCCCCTTGTGAGGAACTCCTGCAGCCTGGGACAGAGACCACATGGGGGACACCACACGAGGGAAGAAGCCCCAGGACGGGAGTGCTTTCGTGGGGGCAGGCTAGTTAGCAGCAATAGGCGGAGGCCGACGCCACCGCCAACAGCCACCACCCCTAAACACCAGCACCCCTCTAGTGTTTGTGGAGCCTGCTACTGGCTCTTAGCTCAGGACGAGGCATGGGGAGAAGTAGGAGGACGTGACCTCAGGGGTCACATACATTGGGACTGACAGACGGGCTCAACGAACCTGCGAGGGAAGAGAGAGAGACAGAGAGAGATGGACGGATTCTCCACCTCTTTACCTCAACACACGCTTTTACCATCAGAAAGAAGGTGTCCAGTTTCAAAACAACACCAAGGAGACACGCTGAAACACACACACACTCGCAGTGGGAGCCTTGAGACGATACTTTACCCGCTATGCCGGGCTGCTGCCAGAGTCAGTGCTGCCGTCACAGAGCACGTCAGCCGTGCCATTCCTCCTGGCCCGGGACAGGTGACAGGGTGGAAGCAGGGGCCAGCAATGGCAACCTGATACCCAGCTGAAAGAGGAGTGCACCGGCGTCAGCGGCCCGCGTCATTCACTCGTCCTGTGACACCGTAGAAATGTGGTGAGGCTTTTTTTACGCAATGGCTGAGTGCAACCTGAGTCCGGATCTTAGAGGCAACTGGATCGAGAGGGACGAGGAACAGAACGGTGCAGGAAAAGCGTGTGTGCTGCGTGCATGTGTGCGTGTGCTATAGGAACAATGGCGTCCCACAGCCAAACTGTCGTTGGCGTAAACTGTCCGTTCATCAAAACAGTTGGATGGGGATGTCTTTGAGGCCCATAGAACAGTATACCAGACTGGAATACAGAGCAAGAATGTTCTGCATAGACACATTGAAGTAATTGAAGGGAGTTAAGTGTGTCTGCCTCAGCCATGGAAACAAATCTCAGTCTCTACGCCAAGTAAGTGTCAATCCCTGCAGCAGGAAAGGGTCATAAAGGAGATTTCTCCCCCCACATTTTTTTACAGAATGCCCGTCTATAAGTAGAGTGTATTGAGCAGAATGAGTGGATGCACCAGACTGAAGGCATATTGAAGACATCTGAAGTCTTATCACCGCACAAAACAAAATTATGCTCCGTCATCATTCTACCATTTCTTTTTCGCAAATGTTTTCACCTTTTCCCTCTACCCACCACCTGATGTGCGGTGGTGCCTGACTTCACTCTCTCACAGTGTGATGGAAACAGACAGTGAAGGAGCGAGCTCTGTTGGGGACTGGATCCCTGAAGGACGTCACTGGGGTGTGGACATGCCACAGAGGGACACCCTGTGGGGACCCTTCACCTGAGTGAGTGGAGCGGCGCAGCCCAGACAGACGACGCTTCACGGAATAACACTCCAAGTTTTGCGCTTCCTGTTTCCATCTGCTCTTCTGCTCTACGGAGAAGTCCTTCCTCTCAGTCCCTCCCTCTTTTCTCTCCTCCTCCAGCCAGGGGGGAGCGTCCCCCCTCCTCACATTACCAATAATACATTTAACACCCCCCCCCTCCTCACACCCTCACTGGGCAACACGACTGACCAGGGGCCAACTGGGACTAGTGAAGCAAGCCAAACATATAAATACCAATTTTCCATCTGGTCCGCAATGTTCTGGAAAATGTGGAATTGCTGAATTCTCTCTCTGTCAGAAGGAAGTGCTAAGTGCTCCGGGAAACCCTTCCCTTGCCATAATGGATGATGCCTAAGGGCATTAGGGGGTATTAGATGTGTTGATTTGATTGGACCTTGCTGTCATAATGTCATGTCAAGGTCGGAAATAATTTGTACAGTTTTACGTAATTTGTCAGTTCCCCCTCCTACACGCTTGCCTATTCCTAGGGGGAATGAATGCCAAGCTGCATTTTTTTCTCAACTCCTGGGAATGTGACCATTTGAGGGGAGTAGGCGAGGCTATGCCGTATTTCTGTAATCACTGACAGCATATAGAAAGCATATGTCATCTGATAGGCTGCTACCTGGTCTTGATGGAAAGAGAGATAGCACACGGTTGAAGCCTGAGCCTGCATCAGAAATTACATGGTACTTTTTATATACTGCTTTACGTTACGAGAACCCAAGTCAGATGCAGGCTCACTCTCCATCGAATGTCCACAATGGCACTGTACTGAACTACTTATCGTACTGAACAAACTGAGCTACTGCTTTCCACGTGGTCCTGAATATGTTGCAGCTCATTATGTGTGAATGTCTGCTGTTGTTCGGTTTTATTACAACCCTATGTTACACCCGTTATACTACTGGCCAGCTGTACTGCATTGGCCTACTGCAATTAAGCAGGGCTGTATTTGATGAACTAGTATGGGCTGGGCTGTCATTGTAGTGTGAAAAGTAAACTTACCAGAGAGAGATACAGAGGCAGTGAAAGACACTGTTATTAAGAAACAGACAGACATAGGAATCAGGAGATTAACTGGGGCTTCTGTCTTTGAGATTTAGATCACATGCTGAATGGAACATGATTATTCGTTAGAAATAGAATGCTTTACTGGAAATGGCCCTGGAAACGCCTATCTAAATGAAATCCCTGAACTCTGGGTCATCCAGCGCTGGACAGGAACAGAGATCTGGGCTCTATGCTCCAGAAGAGAACACTGTGCCTTGCCTTTTTTGTGACTGGATAAAAAACAAGTGGCTTTACTAGGTTGGTGGCCTTTGTTAGTGAACAGAATCGCTGGCTTTACTTGCTTAAATAAGCCTCCAAATCCTGAGTGCAGTGGTCCATGGGTTTCTCTGCCAACATTGGCATGACAACTGACTTTACAAAGTAGTCAGGCTGGAACTCAACCAGACATGTCACCACCACGCTCCCTAGAAAGGCCTTTGTTTTACATTGGGTGGGGATAGCCCAAGGCTATCCTTAACCCTGGGGGCTCCCAGCCCCAGCCTAGGCCCGCCGGAGGGGTGCAGTTCGAACACAAGTGAAGAAGCCTGAGAAGCATACGCTGAGAAGCATACGATATGTCTGGTACCATCTCCAGTGACGTACGCATGTGCATCATCTCATTTCTATTTCAGCAGAGTAGTTACCACAAATAGTAACATAGCAAAGATTTAAAAACTGAAAAGAAGCCCAGGCTGATCAATAGAGGGAAAAGGTATTAATAAAAGAGTAGAGGTTTTGCAGTCAGCAATCTGAGAATCCCTGGGAGGACAGAATGCTCAAGATGTTGACTGACAATTATGCTTTAACCAAATATTTCTCCCTGTCTCTCATCTCCCCCTCTCTCTCTTCCATTTCCTCTCTTTCTCTCCTGCTCTCTGGTCTCTGCTTCAAACTGCCGTGCAGGGCCTTTATCTACTAGCGTTTAGCCTGAGGCTCTTTCAAAGACCATCAGTGGGCTGATTTAACAGTAGGATTAATGTGAGGTGTCACTCTACAGATGTAGTGTCCCAACAGGCAGTGTACTACATTTCTAGTCCACTGCAATAACTATAACCAGGGTTCTGGTCAAATGTAGTTCAATATATAGGGGATAAGTGTACCGTTCAGGACAAAGTGTCTGTGGAGTGACACAAAAAGAGAAGATTTATTCTATACACTGAGCCTTATTTTATAGTACAGTGTATAACAGCAGCTTATTGGTGAATGAGACAATATATTAAAAAGTTGTGCAATTAGAGAATATGAACATTTTTAAATAGAGAAAGGTAATATTGGACTGCATTCAGAGGGGTTTTGGTTCTGGGGGACCAGATTGATCGAGTAATATTGAATTATTGTCAGTATGTTTTTCTTGGGGCTTCAGAACAGACAGCACAGAAAGGGTGTTATGCAGAGCCTCTGGCTTTTCCTCAGTCTGTGTTATTGCATTCAAAAACAACAGAGGAAGAGGGAGATGGAGATTAACATGGAAAGACAGATGGTATTAAACAGTATAAAGGAGAGTTGTGCGTTTATCTGTGAGAAACAAACCACAAAGTGCTAGGAGCTGCTCCGGTCAACGCTGTCCTTTCACCAACACATATGCATGTGATGACCTAAACCCAGGCCTCTGAACGCCTACGCAACCCCGCATGCATGTCCGGCACCTGTGGTCAGAATTGTGCTTTTGCAGCGTATGCAGGAATAGTTCCTTATGTAACCATGCAGTAGGTAGTAGTACTTAAACGTGTTCAAAGTACTTATGTCTTCGTGTTAGGGCAGACTGTAGCAAAACGTTTGGCAACTGAATAGGGAAACAAGTGATTCTCATTGGAGGAGTTCAGGAACCCCCACCCTGTTTCAGTTTGTTTTCTTCTGTCCAATCTCTAAAGAACATGTGCCTGTTATTAGGTGATGTGAAATAAATGTGGGATTATGAATGTGCTGCAAATTCTATGAGAAAGGGAATACCTTTAGCAAAAGGATGTCTTTTCAAAGAAAATATGAATTTGCCCGGTTTATATTTTTTTTGGTGAATGTACTGTAAATACTGTATATAAAACTGTATTTATATTTGTATATTTATTATCTATATCTGAACATGTATGCTTTC
This sequence comes from Umbra pygmaea, assembly GCA_016801145.1. NCBI lineage: Eukaryota > Metazoa > Chordata > Actinopteri > Esociformes > Umbridae > Umbra > Umbra pygmaea. Next base: position 12,213 of record JACXGM010029766.1, read on the forward strand.
ATTTTAACTGTTGTATTAAAATGATGTTAGGTAAAACTTGTGCCTATTTTTCTCATTGCCAAGAATCTTTGGTCAAAAATAGATTTGTACATTTTTTGTCAGTTAGCAGAGGCTTTTATCCAGAGCAACTTACAGTAAGTACAGGGACATCACCCTGGATCAACTTAGGGTAAGGTGCCTTGCTCAAGGACACAACGACATTTGGCACAGTCGGGTTTTGAACCGGCAACCTTCCGAATACAAGTCTGATGCCATAACCACTGAGCATCCCCAAATGAATAATCTTTACGTAGGCAGAGCTGGAATGGACAGCAGAACCGCTAGTACCCATACATGACAAGAGATCCCTCACTCTTTTGTGACGGAGCGATAATAGACGGCCATTGTTTGTAAAAGTAAAACTGCTTAGTCAATCTGACCCTGTACATCAAAACCACAAGGTTTCAAAATGTCTTCGCTATCTGCAGTATGATAATGATTTTACTTTTAGATTAGGAAAATATAAACATCACATCCAGCCTAATTTGTGAGGTTTCAAAATAGTTTTCTAATATAAAAAGTCCCAGACTGTAACTTTACGTCATTCTGAAAAATAAAATATTTTAATGGGAACAGTCCCTCCTATTTTGTTATTTTTAGTCCATTTTGAAAATATTTATTTTTGCTCAGTGGATACACCCCATAATTTTACTCAGAAAAGCCTTTGCCACTGATTAATTCATTTTATTTTATTTAACCATGAAGGTTTAAAATTGCTTTTTCATGAGCATCCTGGCCAAGTCATCACAAAACAACACAAAACAAACACCAGTAAACTATATCACCGGATTTAATGAAAACCTCATATTAGGAACATCCACAAGTCAAAGAATCCACTTCTAAGTCAAACATCAATGATTTCAAATCATCTCAGAAAAACATATTGGTGTAACTCGTGTAGCCATTAGAAACCACCACAGTATGTTCAGAGGTATTATTTACATGTGCAGACTGTATATAGGCATGTTGTTACCCATACCATTATATTATATTACCAGTATATCTTGTTTTTTTACCTTTACTCTTCCTTAGTATTGCAACTTTAAACGTGCAATATGTAATTTTTGGCCACCAGGGGGCTCTCAATCAAAACGATAGCAAAAGATGTACTTGGATGACGTCGGGAGGTTGCGTGGGATCATGGGTTTTGTTATCGTCGTCAATGACAACCTTCCAATCTAGCGTCTCCGGCAGAAAAAATGTTCACTGACAAAGTAATGTATTGTTAAAAATATTATAACTTTATTCACGTTATGTTTGGTGGTTCCCTGGAACTTAGAGCAACTATATTAT
>JACXGM010029767.1:0-13544 GCA_016801145.1 Umbra pygmaea
AATCTGGCCTTTATGGAAGAGTGGCAAGAAGAAAGCCATTTCTGAAAGATATCCATAAAAAGTGTTGTTTAAAGTTTGCCACAAGCCACCTGGGAGACACACCAAACATGTGGAAGAAGGTGCTCTGGTCAGATGAAACCAAAATGGAACTTTTTGGCAACAATGCAAAACGTTATGTTTGGCGTAAAAGCAACACAGCACATCACCCTGAACACACCATCCCCACTGTCAAACATGGTGGTGGCAGCATCATGGTTAGGCCCTGCTTTTCTTTAGCAGGGACAGGGAAGATAGCTAAAATTGATGGGAAGATGGATGGAGCCAAATACAGGACCATTCTGGAAGAAAACCTAATGTAGTCTACAAAACACCTGAGACTGGGATGGAGATTTGTCTTCCAACAAGACAATGATCCAAAACATAAAGCAAAATCTACAATGGAATAGTTCACAAATAAACATATCAAGGTGTTAGAATGGCCAAGTAAAAGTCCAGACCTGAATCCAATCGAGAATCTGTGGAAAGAACTGAAAACTGCTGTTCACAAACGCTTTCCATCCAACCGCACTGGCCTTGAGCTGTTTTACAAGGAGGAATGGGCAAATATTTCAGTCTCTGGATGTGCAAAACTGATAGAGACATACCCCAAGCGACTTACAGCTGTAATCGCAGCAAAAGGTGGTAACTTAAGGGGGCTGAATAATTTTGCACGCCCAATTTTTCAGTTTTTTATTTGTTTGAAATATCCAATACATTTCGTTCCACTTTATGATTGTGTCCCACTTGTTGTTGATTCTTCACAAAAAATTACAGTTTCACTGTAACGTGTGACCGATCCTCTTTGATGTCCACCGAAACCTCTCTGAACAGTAACCCACAAGAACACCACAGTCCTGAACGCATCCCCATATCCCGGTCCCAATCACCAGAGTACTGACACCTGTTTCCCTACCTGACAACCCAATGTCTTTCACTCGTTGTGAGGTATTGTTGTTCACTTGAAGCACGTACTAAGCCTTTTGAAATATTCACTTTTTACATTTACTGGTCTGACCTTATTTTTGGATTTTCTACCTGCCTTCGGAATTCCCTTTGTGCCTCTGCCTTCATCTATTCTACCTACAGTGTACCGACTCCTGCCTGCTCTCCCGACTCCGTCCTGCCTGCTCCCTCTCGAAGAACACCCGTGTAACGACCAGTACCTGCCCTGACTTCCCAGCCTGTGTATCGAACCCTAGTCTACCTCGACTACCACGACCGGTGTATAGCCCTGCTGCATGTCCTTTCTGACCATTCTCTGCCTGCACATTATAAAGAAGACTCGTATCATCTACATTAAATATTCATAATTGTGAATATTCTGTTTCAGAGTCTTATTCATTACAGAATACCTCACCGCATATATATACGGGATGGATCCGACTGCTGTGGATGCCCGTCTGAAAAAACAGGAGGAAAGGATTGACGAATTATGCCATCTGCTCCGTCAAACCTCTCTCCCTTCTCAAACTCCTGGCTTTGTGGTCGGTGAATATTCCGGAATTGAATTCCGAACGGGCCTTTATACAATTGTTCACAGATGTGTTTGATCATCCCTTGACAGGGCACAGCACAGGCGATCTTATGTGACGTAAGACAGGGGAAGAGATCTCTGGCTGATTACGCTACGGAGTTTCGCACTCTAGCCGCCGGCAGCGGTTGGAGTGACACGGCTCTGCTAACCGTGTATAGATGAGGATTGTCTAAAGAACTCCAGACAGAGTTGGCATGTAGAGGTGACCAGACCAACCTTAACCAGTACATCTCTATGTCCATTTCCATTGACCATCTTCTCTCTGACAAAACCCACAATAGGTCGCCTCGTCTTGGACCTGCACCTCCTTTGACCCCAAGCTCCGTATCCGAACCCGAACCCATGCAACTGGGACGATCTCCGCTGACACCTACAGAAAGACAGAGACGGATCAGAGAGCACCTCTGTCTGTGGGGATCACAACACCTGCTCCAGTCCTGCCCTGTGCGCCCATCTAAATCGGGAATGTCTTCTCCCTTCTCCAAGGGACAGGTAAGAGATGTTCCACCTACCATGCCTATGAAACACCAATTCGACTTACCTGTCACCCTATCGGTGTATGACAATGTCATCACCACCCAAGGTTTAGTTGACTCTGGTGCGGCGGGCAATTTCATTGCTTGTGACCTGGCACAAACACTAGGGGTTGAATTAATCGCTCTTCCTCTCCCTCTAAGGATTAACGCCCTGGATGGCCAGCCCCTCGGAGACGGGTACATCACCCATCAAACTAGCCCCATCAACCTTCAAGTGGGATTATTCCATACGGAATGCATACAATTCTTGGTGATGTCTTCCTCTCGGGAGAGGCTCATTCTGGGATTTCCATGGCTCTGCGCCCACGACCCCATAATTTCATGCTCCACAGGAGAACTTACCGCCTGGAGCAAGGGTTGCCAACAGACATGTTTAAATATTCCCTGCCTTGACACCTCCGTGGAGGAGTGCCACCCAAAACCCGCAACCTACATACCCAATGACTATTCAGACTACCGCACAGTCTTCTCCAAAGAAAGGGTATCTGTCCTTCCCCCACACAGATCATGGGACTGCGCCATTGACTTGATCCCTGACGCTGTCTACCCAAAGGGAAGGATCTACCCCTTGTTGCTGCCCGAAAAGGAGGCCATGAATGCATACGTGAAGGAATCACTGCGACAAGGCTTCATACGACCGTCGACATCTCCCGCGGCTTCCAGCTTTTTCTTCGTAAAGAAAAAGGATGGGGGTCTTCGTCCTTGCATTGACTATCTGCAGCACTGGAACAAGTGGGATCCGCAACCATTTATTCCAAACTGGATCTCCGCAGCGCATATAATCTGGTTCGGATACGACCAGGGGACGAGTGGAAAACTGCGTTCATTACGCACAACGGCCACTATGAGTACAAAGTCATGCGTATGGACTGACCAATGCCCCAGGGGTGTTTCAATCGTTCATGAATGCCGTTTTCCATGACATGCTGGACCGGTTCGTGATTGTTTACATCGATGATATCCTGATATACTCCTCTTCCTTGTCTGAACATGTCAGCCATGTCAAACAGGTGCTTCAACGTCTTCTGGAAAACCACCTTTACGTCAAAGCGGAAAAAAGTGAATTCCATGTGTCTACGGTCTCCTTCTTGGGATTTATACTCACGCCCGGTGGCGTCCAAATGGACGAGAGGAAAGTAGACGCCGTGCGTAATTGGCCACTGCCGCGCAACGGAAAAGACCTTCAGCGTTTTTTGGGATTCGCCAATTATTACCGAAAATTTATTCGCAATATCAGTTCCATCGCAGCACCTCTGCACTCCTTGTCACATCTCAGAACGTCAGCTTTTTCCTGGACTGATGACACCCTGACGGCCTTCCATATGCTGGTACAGCGTTTCACCTCTGCTCCGGTTCTAGTACAGCCTAACCCTGATCTACCTTTCACTGTGGAGGTGGACGCCTCTGAAGTCGGAGTGGGGGCTGTTTTATCCCAACGTTCGGGAGCGGATTCCAAACTGCATCCCTGTGCGTTCTTCTCCCGTAAGCTGAGTCCCGCCAAACGAAATTATGACGTGGGCAACCGTGAACTCCTGGCCATCAAATTGGCTTTAGAAGAATGGCGTCACTGGCTAGAGGGAGCAAGACACCCTTTTGTGGTCCTGACGAACCATCGCAATTTGGAATACTTGAAAAACGCAAAAAGACTCAACTCACACCAGGCTAGATGGTCACTGTTTTTCAACCGTTTTAAATTCTCTGTGTCTTACATTCCAGGGGAAAAGAACGTCAAGGCTGATTCCCTGTCTCGCCTGTTTGATCCTTCCACCGAACCAGAGAGGCCTGAACCCATCCTTCCATCTACATGCCTGGTAAGACCCATTCAATGGGATATTGACAATTTCATTCAAGATGCCCTGATTACAGATCCTGCCCCCCTGGAGACTCCTGTGTGAAAAACATTTGTGCCAGCCACCGTCCGACCTCAGCTTTTACGTTGGTGCCACACATCCCTCAGTACCGGACACCCTGGTATAACACGGACCCTACAGCTTCTGTCCCAGAAGTATTGGTGGGCTTCAATGAAAGAGGATGTGGCCGATTACGTGATGTCTTGTCCTCCATGCGCACAATCGAAGACACCTCGTCAGTTACCGGAAGGTAAGCTTTTACCTTTACCCGTACCAAACCGACCCTGGTCACATGTGGCTATGGACTTTGTAACTGACTTGCCACCATCAAATGGATATACTACCATTCTTGTCATCATTGACCGTTTCTCAAAAATGTGTCGTCTAGTCCCTCTGACCAAATTACCTAACGCTCTGGATCTGGCAGAATGTGTGTTCTTGAATGTGTTTAGACAATACGGAATCCCCGAGGACATCGTTTCTGACAGGGGTCCACAATTCACTTCGAGAATGTGGAAGGCATTCTGGAACCGCCTTGGTGTTTTGATCAGCCTCTCTTCTGGGTATCACCTTCAATCTAATGGGCAGATGGAGCGGCTAAACCAGGTAATCGGTACGTTCCTACGGCAACAGTGTTCCTCTCGCCCCCAGGACTGGAGCAGATTCCTCCCGTGGGTTGAGTATGCCCAGAACTCCCTGGTACATTCATCCCTGAGAATGACCCCGTTCCAGTGTGTCCTGGGGTTTCAGCTGCCTCTGTTCCCGTGGGACACCGAGCCAGCCCAGGTAGATGCTGTGGAGCACTGGTTCACGCGTAGTTCTCGGGTGTGGGACACTGCCCATCGCCACTTGGTCCGTGCATCTCAAGCCCAGAAGAAACAGGCGGACAGGAGGCGTCGTCCAACACCACTCTTCCACCCGGGTCAACGGGTGTGGCTATCCACTCGCGACATCCGACATCAACTCCCTTCACGGAAACTGGCACGCAGGTACATTGGTCCATTTAAAATCATTACACGCATCAATCCTGTTACTCATCGCCTGCTGTTGCCCCGTCAGTATCGCCTGGCCTCTTCTTTCCATGTCTCCCTGCTTAAGCCTGTACGTTACAGCCCCATGCATCCTCCTGTGGCCTCTCGAACGCCCCCTCCTCCATTGGACATCGAGGGTGACCCTGCCTATTCGGTCCGTGAACTGGTGGCCTCTCGACGTCGTCGGGGTCTGCTACAGTACTTGGTGGATTGGGAGGGGTACGGCCCGGAGGAAAGGTTGTGGGTGCTGGCATCGGACGTCCTTGACCCGGATCTCGTGGCTGCTTTTCATCGGGACAACCCTTCCAGCCCTGCGCCTCGCCCCCGAGGTCGCCCGTCTTCCCGGTCTTCTCGGTCCTCCCGGGCTTCTGGAGCCGCCCATAAGGGGGGGGATTCTGTAACGTCTGACCGATCCTCTTTGATGTCCACTGCAACCTTTCTGAACAGTAACCCACAAGAACACCACAGTCCTGAACGCATCCCCATATCCCGGTCCCAATCACCAGAGTACTGACACCTGTTTCCCTACCTGACAGTATTTAAGCAACCCAATGTCTTTCACTCGTTGTGAGGTATTGTTGTTCACTTGAAGCACGTACTAAGCCTTTTGAAATATTCACGTTTGCATTTACTGGTCTGACCTTATTTTAGGATTTTCTACCTGCCTTCAGAATTCCCTTTGTGCCTCTGCCTTCATCTATTCTACCTACAGTGTACCGACTACTGCCTGCTCTCCCGACTCCGTCCTGCCTGCTCCCTCTTGAAGAACACCCGTGTAACGACCAGTGCCTGCCCTGACTTCCCAGCCTGTGTATCGAACCCTAGTCTACCTCGACTAACACGCCCGGTGTATAGCCCTGCTACATGTCCTTTCTGACCATTCTCTGCCTGTACATTATAAAGAAGACTCGTATCATCTCCATTAAATATTCATAACTGTGAATATTCTGTTTCAGAGTCTTATTCATTACATTCATATCTTTATGTTTGAAGCCTGAAATGTGGCAAAAGGTCAAAGTTCAAGGGGGCCGAAGACTTTCGCAATGCACTGTATATATATACACACATATACATATACATACACATATACACATATACATATATACATATATACACACATATATATACATACATACATACATTTATATATACACACACATATATACACACATATATATACTTACATGTATATATAAATACACACACATATATACATACATATACATATATACATATACATGTCACACGATGTAGGCAAGGAGACAAGTGCAGGTCAACAAGGCTTTAATAAGTATCCTTGGCATTAGCAGAAACATAAAACATAAAGGGAGAATACCAGCTCTCACAAATGTGCGCAGCAGAGAAATAATAACAGACACAGATAACAAGCGTAGCCATCTTAAATAGAGAATGCTGATAGTAAATAAGGTGCACCTGTGTGCGTAATAATGAGTTCCAAACCATAGAGTGGGGTAGAACTCCCCAATATAACAAGACGGCATAGCCGCGCATGAAGAAGGCTAGAATCCCCTAACCCCGAACATAACTATAACCCTGAACATAAGGTACTGCTTCTGATCCTGATATCCTCCTAGTACTCCGGGGAACTGGAGCGGTGGGGACTCCTGGATCCCGACCCAGGTGTGACATGACCCCCCTCCTGAGAAGCGGCTCCAGCCGCCAAACCAGGAAGATAGCGCGGGCGACCACGACGGCGAGGACCAAGACGCTCCGGCCGCCGCCTTTGAAAGTCCTCGCAGAGGGAAGGATCCAGGACGTCACGGGCAGGAATCCAGCAGCGTTCCTCTGAGCCATAGTCCTCCCATTCCACCAAGTACTGCAGGTGACCTGCCCTCCGGCAGGAGTCCAACAATCGGCGCACCGCATACACCTGTTCCCCATCAACCACCATCGGAGCAGGAGGAGCCGTCACAAGCCCGCTACCGTCCAGCGGACCCCCCACCGCCCGCCTGAGAAGGGACACATAGAAGGAAGGAGACAATTTCATGTGAGCAGGAAGGCGGAGAGTATACGTCACCTCGTTCACAAGGCGGAGGACGGGGAAAGGACCCAAAAACCTAGGAGACAGCTTGGGGCTAGGCGTTTGTAGCGTCATGTCCCGGGTAGACACCCACACCCTGTCCCCAGGCTGGAAAACAGGTGCCTCCGACCAATGTCGGACGGCCTTAGTCTTGTACCTCCGCACCGCCCGTTGAAGTCGAGAGTGAGCGGCTGTCCACAACGTCTCAGCCCGGCGGAACCACTCATCAACCGCAGGGATGCGTTCCGTACTGGGATGCCACGGGACAAGAGGAGGCTGGTAGCCTAGGACACATTGGAAAGGAGTCATGTTAGTAGCCGAGTGTCTCAACGAATTCTGTGCATACTCCGCTCAGGGCAGTATGTCGGCCCACTCCTTCTGATGGTTATGACAGTAGGACCGAAGAAATCTCCCGATCTCCTGGTTGGTCCGTTCAACCTGCCCATTCGATTGAGGGTGGTACCCCGAGGTCAGGCTGACATCCACCCCCAACCGGCCCATAAACGCCCTCCAGACCCTGGACGTGAATTGCGACCCCCGATCAGTGATGATGTCCTCAGGTAGCCCATACATCCTGAAAACATAGGTGAACAGAGCTTCGGCGGTTTGCATAGCAGTAGGCAGTCAGTCCAGGAAGAGGTATCAGACGGCAAGATTTAGAGAAACGATCCACCACCACCAATACAGTAGTGTGTCCCTTGGAATTAGGCAAGTCTGTAATAAAGTCCACCGATAGGTGAGACCAGGGTCTTTGAGATGTAGGCAGCGGGAGAAGCTTACCATATGGGCGATGTCGGGGACTGGCGCTTTGAGCACAGGTGGAGCAGGACGAAAGGTATCTGCGCACGTCTTGCGCCATCTGTGGCCACCAATACTTTACCCGCAGGGAGTCCATGGTGCGCGATATGCCGGAATGGCCTGACGTCATCAGCGTGTGTGCCCACACGATAAGCCTGTCCCTGAAATCCCTAGGCACAAAAAGAAGACCCGGAGGACACTCCGGTGGTGTTGGTTCCCCTACCTGTGCCTGTCGGATCTCGTCGTCCACCTCCCAGTGGATGGGCGCTCCGATGTGCGCCTCCATGACGCACCTCTCTTCCCCATCATGTATGCGTGACAGAGCGTCTGCCTTCTGGTTCTTCGAGCCAGGACGGTAGGATAGAACAAAGTCAAACCGAGTAAAGAACAGTGCCCATCTGGCCTGTCGGGAGTTGAGACGTCGCGCCGCCCTCAGGTACTCCAGGTTGCGGTGGTCGGTCCACACCACAAACGGATGCTTAGCCCCCTCAAGCCAGTGCCTCCACTTCCTGAGGGCCTCCACCACCGCCAATAGCTCTCTGTCCCCCACGTCATAGTTTTGCTCAGCAGGACTGAGCTTCCTGGAATGATAAGCACAGGGAAACAGTTTAGGTGGTGTACCCTGTCGCTGAGAAAGGATGGCACCAAGACCTCGTTCCGAGGCGTCCACCTCTACAATGAAGGGAAGGTCCGGGTTAGGGTGTTTGAGAATAGGTGCTGACGTGAACCTGTACTTCAGATCCCTGAAGGCCTCCTCCGCCTTACTAGACCAAGACAAGCGTGTAGGACCCCCTTTCAACAGCTCCGTCAACGGCGCCGCCACAGTGCTGAAGGAACGGACGAACCTGCGCTAAAAATTTGCAAACCCAAGGAATCGTTGTACCTCCTTTACCGTTGTGGGCCTGGGCCAGGAGCTCACGGCGTCCACTTTATCCATCTCCATTTCCACTCCTGAGTCAGTAATGCGATATCCCAGGAACGAGACAGCCCTCCGATGAAACAGACACTTCTCTGCCTTCACGTACAACTGATGAGCCAGCAGTCTGGAAAGCACCTCCCGAACGTGTAGAACATGGATGTCATAGGAGGGAGAAAAAAACAGAATGTCATCAATGTAAACGATCACAGTATGGTTAAGCAGGTCCCGAAACACCTCATTAATGAACGATTGGAAAACGAAGGGGGCATTGCACAGGCCATACGGCATAACCAGATATTCGTAGTGCCCAGATGTTATGCTGAAGGCGGTTTTCCACTCGTCCCCCTCCCGGATACGCACCAGATTATACGCGCTCCGCAGGTCTAGCTTAGTGAAGAACCTGGCTCTGTTCATTTGTTCTATGGCAGTATGTATCAATGGCAAGGGAAAACGGTACTTTACCGTGAGTTGGTTCAGGGCGCGGTAATCAACGCAGGGACATAGCCCCCCATCCTTCTTTTTAACAAAAAAAAACTTGAGGATACAGGAGAGGTCGAAGGTCTCACAAACCCCTGCTTCAGAGACTCCTGTATGTACATCTCCATAGCAGCAGTCTCCGCACAGGAGAGGGGATATACATGGCTCCTAGGATACGTAACGCCCTGACGCAGCTCCACGGCGCAATCCCAGGGACGGTGTGGAGGGAGTTGTGTAGCCTTCCCTGCAGAGAACACATCAAGCAGATCCTGGTACTCGACAGGTACAATGGTAGACACTTCAACATCACAGCGCGGACTCTCAATCGTGGTAGCCCTAATCTCAGCCGGAAGACAACTTCTCAAACAGTCCTTCAACCATGTACATACCCTCCGCTCCCTCCAGGAGATGGTGGGGTTGTGTCTCACCAGCCAAGGCATGCCCAGAACCACCTGGTGTTTAGGAGAGGATATGACCCAGAATCGAACCTGTTCGGAGTGATGCTCACCTACTGTCATGGTCAAAGGAATAGTAAGCTGCGTAATGCTGCCTTTTCCTACCGGTCGGCTGTCCACTGCTAACACAGGAATGGGCAGAGCAACCTCTTCGGTATTGCAACACCAGGTTCTCATCCGTGAAATTGCCCGCAGCGCCAGAGTCGAGAAGAGCAGCTATAGGACTCAGAGAGGCATATTGCACAAACCTAACCATCACAGTTAAGACAGTACTGGTAATGAGTGTGGGAGAAACCTTCCGTCCTACCTCATGTCCAGCCTTGGGCGTACCACCCCGTGGTCGAGAGGATCCCTGGAGAATGGAACACTGGGCCAGTAGATGTCCTTCCTCTCCGCAATAGAGGCATAACCCCTGTCAGAGCCGCCGTCGTCTCTCCGCTGGGCTCAAATGCGTGGTGTCCATCTCCATGGGTTCCTCCTGTTGGTACCCCACTGGTGGAGATAGGACATGGCGAGTAGGTCTCCTCCGCACGAGCAACAACCTGTCCAGTCTTATCGCCATCCTGATCAGCTGGTCAAGACCTACCTGGTCGTCACGGCAGGCCAGCTCTACCTTGACCTCCTCTCTCAAACCCTCCCGGAATAGGGATATTAGCGCAGGCTCGTTCCAGCCGCTAGCAGATGCGAGTGTCCGGAATTCCAGGGCGTACTCAGCTGTCGTCCTCGACCCCTGTTTCACATGTAGCATACGATCCCCTCTCTCTCTTCCTCCCGTAGGGTGGTCAAAAACAGCTTTGAACAGCTCCCTAAACTCCTCGTAGTCCTCAGTCTCGGGTCCCTCCTGTTCCCACAGTGCCGTGGCCCATTCCAAAGCCTTGCCTGTCAAAACTGACAAAACAGTGGCAATCTTAGCCCGATCCTTGATGTTCTTGCTGGATGTGTGAGCGAAATAGGGCTCGCACTGTAGGACGAAACTCCGACAACGGTCTGGGTGCCAGTCGTATCGCTCCGGGAGAGCAAGGTCCACCCTATTGGGTATGCTGGATGGGGAATGGTCAGGAAGAGCAGCCGAACTAACAGGTGGAGATGGCGAGCTGGTAGTATCCAAACGCCGAAGGCGCTGTAACACCTCCTTCATGGCGTTTTCCAAATTAGCCAGCTGGTTATGGTGTTGCTGTAGTACTCGGTCACGCTCGCTCTAAGTGTCGGTGACTCCCTCACCACCTGCTGCCTCCATAATGGGTCTGTTATTTCTGTCACACAATGTAGGCGAGGAGACAAGTGCAGGTCAACAAGGCTTTAATAAGTATCCTTGGCAATAGCAGAAACATAGAACATAAAGGGAGAATACCAGCTCTCACAAATGTGCGCAGCAGAGAAATAATAACAGACACAGATAACAAGCGTAGCCATCTTAAATAGAGAATGCTGATAGTAAATAAGGTGCACCTGTGTGCGTAATAATGAGTTCCAAACCATAGAGTGGGGTAGAACCCCCCAACATAACAAGACGGCATAGCCGCGCATGAAGAAGGCTAGAATCCCCTAACCCCGAACATAACTATTACCCTGAACATAAGGTACTGCGTCTGATCCTGATATCCTCCTAGTACTCCGGGGAACTGGAGCGGTGGGGACCCCTGGATCCCGACCCAGGTGTGACAATACATATACATATACATATATATATATACACAGATATACATATACATATATATATACACATATATTTACATATATATACACATATACACACATATGTGTATATATGTGTATATATATTTATTATTATTATTGTTATACTTTATATATTACCATCAAAAACAACAAATCTCCATGTAATTAATCTGTTTTGAGATAGTTTTATTTATTTTACTTAGCCTATAAAAACACAATAGAGGTGATGCTCTTGATGGCTGGATGCAGTGATTGCTTGGCTGGAGGCTGTGGAGGAGAGAGCGATTTTTAATGAGGGTGATTCGTATGCTAATGATGCTGATGGGCGTCAGCAGTTGGCGGTTATAGGTAGTTTGGAAGGCTTGGCGGTTCTAGTCTTAAGAGACATGTAATCTTGCAAATAATTTTGTTCTCCTTCTAGGATGGTGATGGACACCAGAACTATGTATCTAAAGAAGACATTGAAAGTTTACTGTCATTAAAGACCACATTGACAGAAGTTGCTTCCATCCTCTGCATTTCTACACCAACCCTGTACAAACTCATGAGGGAGTACAATATTTCAACAGCAAAGTTTGCACAATTTAGGGATGAGCAATTGGATTCTGCAGTAGCTGAGATTAAAGCAGAACATCCTCATGTGGGAGAGGTGATGCATAATGACGTTTGCGTTCCAGCGGCATTGTGGTGCAGAGAAAGCGATTAAGGGAGTCAATCAGAAGGGTTGATTCAGCTGGTGTTGAATATAGGAGAACAACAATAACCCGACGTGTTTATTCTGTGCCGTGTTTAAATTTCATCTGGCATGTAGATGGTAATCATAAATTGATAAGATGGAAAATAGTTGTACATGGTGCTATAGATGGATACAGTAGGATGCTCATGTTTCTCCAGTGCTCTAACAACAATCGGGCTCAAACTGTTGTGCAGCTTTTTGGTACAGCAATAGCACAGTTTGGCAGACCTCTGCATATTAGAACTGACCACGGGGGAGAGAATGTTCTGATTTGGGAGGATATGTGGGAAAACAGAGGTGAAGATTCAGTCTTAACAGGAAGCTCTGTACATAACCAACGCATTGAACATTTTAACCGAGACTTAAAGGGGTACTTTACCGATTAGCATTAAGATTTGTATCAGTACAAACCCAGTAGTATTACTAAATTTAAATAACTAATTCTAACCGTCCCTAATGTCCCCATGAGACAGGAAACCTCTCAATTTTGTGCCAGGAAAAAAATCTTCAGATGACGCAAAATGACGATTTTTGCATCATTTTGCGTCATCAGAAGATTTTTTGCCCAGTGCCTGTAAACTACAACCAGTAGTCCGCGCTACTTCCGTATATTTTCGACCCGCCCATAGGGGGTGGGACCTACCTCACCGAATTTCCAAATAGTGTCAGCCATCTTGAAGCTCAGTGAATTGGCTATTGCTCTCCGGAGCAAAGTGAGTAAAACTGTAGTAGGCTAACCACGATGGCGGAGGGTAGTTTTGAATACGATATGGCGGAAGGGGATTTTGAAGATCTGGTGCGCGAATCCGATGCTCGTGGCTACCTTTATGAGCTGCAATAAAGCGTGGAACAGTTGCGGATGATCGAGGAAAAAGAGCCCTTGTAGCTACTGCAGTAGAGGAGCGCAACCTGACTGATGCTAAGGAGCAAGATCCTAGAAAGACACGAGCTGGGGCGGACTGGTGGTGTTTTCGCTGTGCGAATATGGACACAGATAGAGGCCTGTTGCTGTCATGAATTTTAGCAATGACATTTTATCCTTGAAGAAATCCCTAAATCTGCAGAGGAAATGCCACCGCCAGAATCTGTATCAAAGCACCCCAGGTTTGATCACAGCTGTGTCCTGGAAACGTATTTGAGGAACCCAAAGGTTAATTAAAAAAAAGGCAGCCAAAGCCTGCTGGGACGGATGCCTTAGTATAAAGTGAGTGTTCTGTTTGTTTTGAGCTCAGCTGAGCTCTCATTGCTATATTTACATCTATGCTAGCCTACTGTAAGTGCAAATAGCTTACATTGCTAACGTTGTGCTTGCTGTTTTCTCTGTAAATACAAATGAGTTCACAAAAGCCCAGTCTCACATTTCCAAACTAATGTATATTGGGCTGTTGTGAAAGCATTTGTATCTGTCTACAAAACAGTAAGCACAATGTTAACTAAGCTATTTGCACCTG
>JACXGM010029769.1:0-13544 GCA_016801145.1 Umbra pygmaea
CCTCTGTGCTCTACTTCTATTGGATAGTCGCTTCGCGTTCAACGGATTCATTTGCATAAAGCTGGGAATTTTCATCTTTTCTGTCGCGCAACATTTTCTCAAATGCAGTGCTGCCTTCCCGGGATGCTATGCGGGCACGTTGAAGTTGCGTGACGTCACCCATAGGAATAGAGCGAGATGCGACGCGACAGACAGTCGTTGGAAGGTAGGGCGTGTCACGGACTCCAGTGAGATTACTAGAGGAAAATGTTATCTGAACATGGATTAAGCAAAGAAATCTCATATAGACCAGTTTGACAAGATGGAGGAGAGAACTATACAAGAACAACACTAACAAACATCCAGCAGAGGCTGCTGTGGAAGGACACTGGACACCTGCCTCCCTGAGCAGGGGCAAAAAGAAAGCAGGTTCTTATCTGATGGACAAAACCACCAGGACTCCTCCTCTTGGAAGAACACCAGCCTACAGAGAGTTTATGATCATGATAAGTGAGCTAGGCTCCTCCTAGCGTGATCAAAATGAAGTTTGGATGGTCAGTAAGAAATGGATCCTCAGAGGAAGAGGTTCTGAGACTGTTTAAATTACACAAGTACAAGCAGACAACTATTATCATTACAAAACCATTGCAAGACAAAGGTTGAAAATATTAAAACTATTATTGGCCATGTTGAATGTTGAAGCAATGCAATAAATGTTTTGAGTAATTACTAACAGTATTATCAATAAGGATGTATTACGAGATTAAAGTATAATTATGTTTTTAGAGAATACCATGATTAATCTGTAAATGATACAATGGAGGTTGGTTATTAAAACTAACCAATATAGAATAGAGTTTGGTTTTGTTTATGCTATTGATATTTCTTATTTTTATCATTTTGGTTTTTATTATTTGGGAAAATCTAGAAATGTTTAGAAATTGTTTAGATAGAATGTCTAAAATTGGTAAATATGACTACTGATATTGGGTGATAATGTGAAATTGTAATCATGATTGTGTGATGACCTGAAAGAAGGGGTTGATTATTGAAGCTAAACAAAGTATAATGGAAGTTTGGTTTTGTTTTAATGATTTTTGTTTTATTATTTAGAAAAATCTAGAAATGTTTGGAAATTATGGTATATGGATTTTGTTGGTTAAAAGTAGGATATGGGATGAACAGCATTGTATTGTGTGAAAGCTGTTAAGTATGTATGGTGTCTGTTCAGTATTGGGAGTTTATGATGGTAGCGTGTACTGGTGGAATGTCTCAGATGTGCAGGCTGGATAATTTTTTTCCAGAGTCTGGTTTGTTAAAACTTCATTCTGAAACAGGACAGGAGTCTCCATGGGGGTCATAAAGTTAGAATCAAAGGGGAGTCTCCCTGTAGGGGGTATAAATATAGGACTGTGTATTGGTTAGGTTTTTGTGCAGAAAGCGGACCAAGGGCAAAGCAGACCATATTCACTTTAGCTGAATATTTTTGTGAATGCAACGACAGAACTATTTTTACTTTGGATTAAAGCATACCTATTTTGCTCAGGATTTTAACAGAGCAGAGGGAGGGTTGAATCTTGGTGAGTAAAGGGACAGTTATTATTCTCTAAATTTGAATAATTGGTGAAAGTGTTTGTGATTTGAAACTCAGGACCATTCTTGGTGACAAAAATCTAAAGTGTGGATACTTGGTGATTATAGAATCTGGAAGGTTTAAAAGTTTTGTGGTTGATGATCATCAATTCTTCCATTTAAACACGAACCTGAAGCACCTCTTAATATTGCTAAGACACTACCTTTTTAATAAAAGTAACAAAGTAGTTTGCCTTCACCAGCTATTCTAATTTTTGCAAGTATCATTCTTGACTAAAATGGATGGATGTAACTAAGTTTGCAATTGACTTTAAAGACCTGTTAAAGGTTATGCAAAGATTGGTGACAGAAACCTTTTGAGACACTTTTTATTTCCGGTTGTCGCCTCGCAAGTATTCTTGAAATTGTAGAGTGCAAAGTTCTCTATTAGTAAATAAACAACGGGTTCTCGACATGACGTTTTGAACTGTGCGCAATATGGGTTCACTGTTACCAATCAAATAATGTAATATAGTTCCACTTTGGAGTGGTGCATCATATATCCATTTATAGCCAAAAATGTTTATTTGTATTTGAATGCTAAACAAGTAATATTTGAAATTCACATTTATTCATTTAGTGTCATAAGTAGGAAACCTTTAGAATATTGGGAAAAGTATTCTGTTCTGTTTTCTAGTTTAAGCCTCTAACTCAAACTGGCTTGATTTAGTTGGAGATAAGAAGGTGGGTCTGGATATTTATCTTCAAAGACCTTTGCTTACTATCAGGTAATTAAGAACTTTATATGACCTGCTTTGCTATTGCTCTGTTTCTGTTCCAGGAGTTCAGCCTAAAACTGTTCTAGAAGTTATACTGATTCACTATCATATTTGGTTGTTAGATGTGGATTATTGTTCTAGCATTGGGATATGTTTACAAATGTGTAAGGAATTACATTTTAAGTTGTGGCTATTATGGTAGTGCATTAGGATCATGAATGTGGTTTATTAGGAATGATATGTTG
Organism: Umbra pygmaea; assembly: GCA_016801145.1. NCBI lineage: Eukaryota > Metazoa > Chordata > Actinopteri > Esociformes > Umbridae > Umbra > Umbra pygmaea. Next base: position 2,576 of record JACXGM010029769.1, read on the forward strand.
AATCATTATTGAGAATGTGGTGACGACTATAATTTTCTATATGTTTTAATAAAATGTATGATTTCTTGTGTATCATATTCTGATTTTAAGTGTGTTTCTATAAAAGGCTACAGAGCATTAATCAATTACACTTGCGAGGGTCAAGGGTCTAATGATTTCTGTCTGATCACTAGTTAATAAAAATAAGACCCAAATTCAAATAACCACAGCCACTCAGCTGTGTATTTGTTTTTTGATCACAAATTAGTAGACCAAGCCACGGCTACGATTTGTCGCTCTCTGTATCGTTGCCAAAAATTATATGTATCATTCAATCAAAGAAATAAGGTAACACACGAAGGTGTTAGATTTATTAATCATTAAAGTCTCTACAAATTAAAGGATTTATACCCTGAGCTAGTAGGGAAGGATCGAGAAGTTACAGGCACTTTGCTTTTCTTCCAAAACTTAAAAAAGACAGATTGAGTGAGGAGGAGGTTACTGTGTGTCTGTGACTACACTTTCCGAAACAGGCAGTGTCGGGATAGGCTGCTGAGAACATCTGGTAGCTGAATTCTGTAACAAACATCCCAGAGTAGTTTTAATAAACTGCAGTCGTGTAATGATCTGACTCTATCTGATTAATTACAGGGTTGATCAATAAATAGAGACCCAGATCAGACCTGCGTTAGGGTTAGAGAAGGTGAGTCCCACGGTGCTGTTGGAGTTTGGAGGGCCATTGCCGAGTAGGGTGCACTTAGGGTTTCTTAGTTTTTTTGTGAGGGAATATGTGCCGCCGCCATTGAGGTGTTTTAATTGTCAGCGTATGGGGCATGTTCGGCTGTGTGTAGAGGGCAGGGTAGGTGTGGGGGTGCCCATGAGTATGGTAAGTGTGGGGTAGGGGACAAGGTGAGGTGTTGTAATTGTGGTGGGGAGCACAGTGCTGCGTTTGGAGGGTGTGTGGTTCAGAAGAGGGCGGCAGAGGCACAGCGGGTTAAGGTGGTGGATAAGGTCACGTATGCAAAAGCAGTGCGGAGAGTAGAGGGACTAGGGGTAGGTGTGCAGGTGGAGAAGGAGCGGGTTATGGGCCTGGTGTTGGAGGACGGTGTGGGTGTTCACAGTGTGGTGTTGTCTGAGATGTGTAAGCATGAGTGTGTGGTTGGTAAGGATTCGTTGGTGGTGGGCAGGGTTGAGTTTTTGTGTAGTGTGGTGAATGTTTGTAGTCAGGTTAAGGGTCGGAATGCCAGGATTTATGTTGTGGTGGGTGCTGCTAGGGAGTTTATGGGTATTACTGATGTCACGGGGGAGATGATTCACGACCTGATGAAAGGGAAGGGGGAGGGTAGGTAGTGGGGTGGGGGGGGGGTAGTGGGCTGTATTTTAATTTCTAGGGTGGTGGGGGGTGGTGGGTGGTGTTGAAGTGGGTGGGCCGTGACCGGCCTCACTTGGTTTGCGATCCGCCATTAGCCCAAAGAAGAAGAAGTAAAAGCCCTAGTAAGGGTTAACTCCCATTTGATTGTCATGTCTGGTTCCTATTACTTAATTGCATCACAGCTGTTAGTTTGCTGGCACAGGTAGTTACATCGTCTCCTCTATACAAGCTTGGAGTAGTAACAAGATTAACGGCTGACTATTAGACAAATAATATGTTTTTATTACACACGTACTCTACAAGTGTACACAGTACTATCAGTGAATATAGAGACTAATTTATGTACATTTTCATTATCAACAATAATATTAATGTTTCATAGAGTGACCTCAATGTCAGCAATTATTTTCCTTTCTTAAAAATGAATTGGCTAGGTAGCGATGGCCACATACAAAGGCAAGAGATAGTAGAAAATACCTCCATGGCTTCTTCTAAAATGTTTTTAAAAAGGGGAAAGATTACCCCCCCCCCCCGTGGTGTTTCCTTCTGTGTTTAGCGAGTTGTTCAGACTAATTGTCTTTCCATACTGATCACAACCATATGGTTTCTCTCCAGTGTGTATTAGTTTATGTGTAACCAGGTTTCCGGATTCAGCAAATCTCTTTCCACACGGCTCACAAACATATGGTTTCTCTCCTGTGTGTATTCTCTTATGTCGAACTAGGTGTCCTGATCTAGTGAATGTCTTTTCACACTGATCACAACGATAACGTTTCTCCAGTGTGTATTCGCTTGTGAACCTTTAATTCATATGAACTACTACAACTGAGCCCACAGTATAAGCAGTGGTAAGGCTTCTCTCCAGTGTGTATTTATGTGTAACCAGGTATCTAGAATAAGCAAAGCTCTTTCCACACTGACCACAACCATAAGGCTTCTCTCCAGTGTGTATTTGCTTGTGAGCCTTTAATTCATATGCACTACCACAACTGCGACCACAGTATAAGCAGTGGTAAGGCTTCTCTCCATTGTGTATTCTCGGATGTGTAACCAACGCGAGGACAGAGCAAATCTCTTTCCACACTGATCACAACCATATTGGTTCTCTCCTGTGTGTATTCTCTTGTGTTTAACCAGGCAGGCTCAGAAGTGGCACTCCTGGAAGTGGTCTGAAATCAGTCATTTATAGACACAGATTGATGTTGTCTGTTGTAGCTAATTGAAGTTTTTTAAGTTATTTTTTACAGATTTTTTAAGTCTTTTTAAACAAATAAATGCAAGTGGTAATTGTGTTAAATATTATAAAAAGCAGTTTGTATTCTATATTTAATTAATCTAATATCTTAATTAAAATGTGCAGAAAACACTCAGTTTTTCTTTAAATTATTCTAAAATGTGTTTTAACATGTGATTGCATTACTAGATGTTACAACAAAGATTTAGCTGAGTATTACAATTGGTTTTGAGTGTAATATCAGGGTTTGAATAGCAATGCTAGTTGAAACAAACTGTCAATAATGAAGTTCTGAATAAACGTACAATATGTAGTTTTTGGCCGCTAGGGGTCTCCATCAAAACAATAACAAAATATTTACTTGGATGACGTCCGGAAGAAGCATGGGATCATGGGGTTTTGTTGTCGTTGTCAATGACAACCTTCCAATCTAGCATCTCCCGCAGAAAAAAATGTTCGCTGACAAAGTAATTTATTGTTAAAAATATTAAAACTTTATTCACGTTATGTTTTGCGGTTCCCTGGAACTTAGAGCAACTAGAGTAGTCAAAGGTTATATGACGCATTGAAGGAAGACAAAATGAAACGTCCGGTGTCTTCAAATTATATTACAAATTTCTCTAGGTTTGAAAGTTGGTGGAAACATTTAGGATGATGTAAGTACACAACTAAGAAATATATATAATATAGGTATAGTGATGTTTGCTTGAATGCAAAGGACGTCTTTTTTTTTTTTTGGAAAACTACATATTGTACCTTTTAAGGTTCTAACATCGAGTAATGAAAATGACCCAACTCGAGAGGCAGCACCAAGCATGCATTTGAAAATGTCACTGTACGCAATTGGATAACACTACGACCAATCACCAGTGGGTTTTCGCTGAGCCCCTATTGCTAAGCCCAATACGTTTAGCTACCAGCGGAGCTAACTGGTAGATTAAACTCTTGCTGTATCCGGTTGGCAAAACAGCAAAAACTTATTTCTTAAAAAGGAACGATTCGAGTGCCGTCGTCTGAGCGGCCGAAGCCATCTCAAACAACTGGTGTTTATCCATTGCGATCTTACAATGTTTACTAATGCCTTCGTGGTCACAGCGCTGTCGTAATCTGTAACGCCTCTGGCCCGCCTATATCAGATACAACGTTGTGATTGGTGCAGCTCGGCTACAAGCGCATGGTTAATGACAACGTGATCTCTCAGAATTCTGTGAAATTACCACAGACCCTTAACTTCAAAATCCATGGCAGTTTCACAGAATCGCCTGATGACGTAGCAGAGTGTAAATAGCATAGATTTTGCATGTTGGTAGGCTGGAGATGGTAGGCGGGTGTATAAATATCTGACCCACATACCAGAGATTTTGAGTTCAAATCCAAGTGGACACTTTGCATGTATTTTGTTTTCTATTCCAGCATGATGCAGACGTGTCGCAAATGTGCTATTTTATAATTTTTTTCCTCACTGTCACCATGGTTACAAACAATACATTACAACATAATACATGTAACATGGAGTTAACAGCAAGGTTTCTGAGTGCAAGGTTAAGTTAGGGGTTTGGGTAAGGCTTAGATCAAGTTAACAGCAAGGTCTCACTGTGTCCATCGCGCCCTTTTCCGTGAAACTGCCTCGGATTTTGGTCTGTGTTCATTTCACAGAATTTTCTGCCATTCCGTGATTTCTGAGAGATCAGGCTGGTTAATGAGCAACATTACTCGGTGCCAGGGTAACTCGCTCAGCAAATTTAAATTGTGCTGTTGCGAGAACTCTGGATTTCCAGGGTACTGTCAGGGCCAAGTCTGACAGAATTTGTGTAGGATAACTAGGTGCTGCCGTAGACCCTCTCTGGTTGGGGAGAGAAGCACCATATCATCTGCAAACAGGAGACATTTGATTTCTGAATCCAGTAGGGTGAGGCCAGGTGCAGTAGAATTCTCCAGTGCCCTACCAATTCATTAATATAGATATTAAAAAGAGTTGGGTTCAAGCTACATTCATGTCTTACTCACAGGGTTGCCAACTTTGGGAGTTAGGCTGGCGTGAGACTCGGTAAAATATCAGTGCGCGCGCATGCGCGTGCTTGCGTGTGGAGAACACTTTTGTTAACCCTAATTTTAGAAATGTCAGTCCTTGTTTACTTAGTATAAACCGTGATTTATGAAAAAAAAACAGCTAATAGAATGGAAAAGCTTATTTATTTTTGATTTTTTTTATTTCTGAAAGCGTCAGAGTCACGCCAGATGCGTGAGAGTTGGCAACCCTGGCAGTGTGCTCCGACTCCGAACCATGTTCCGAATCTAACACTCTGAACTTTTCACACGCAACTGACGTACAGGTGCAAGGTTTTCAGCGAATCAACGATCAGAGAATCATGCAGTGAGAACGTTTTAGGCAGATGTTACAGCTGTGGGACTACTCTCCTGTTATTAATAAGCTGTGGTCTAGTCATCAACAGAATATTAACGGATTGAAATGGGAGAACATTTGATTTTGGCGTGACATTTCTTGCGTGTGCGTGAGAGCGTGAGATTGATGCTGAAAGCGTGAGTGTCACGCCAGATGCGTGAGAGTTGGCAACCCTGCTTACTCCCTAGCTCTGAGGGAAGAAATCTGTATGTTTGTTGCCAATTGTAACTGCGCATTTGTTGTTTGTGTACATGGATTTTATAATATCATATGTTTCCCCCCAACACTACTGTCTAGTAGTTTGTATAGCAGGCCTTCATGACACATTGAATCAAAAGCTTTTTTGAAATCATAAATAGATGGTCATTTTGCCACTAAAGAAGGATCTTGGTTGAAATGATGATAATCTGGAGTGAGGTTGTGGTTGATCTTAGAATCTTTAATAAAGTAACATCTTGGTTACACCATAGAATCATCAAGTAACATCTCATCTGGAAACAGGAACATCTCAGCGAGGTACAAAGACGGGCTTGGAAGGAGCCCTGAATAACAATTAGAGTTGGCTTATATTGCCTTAGGTTTGTTGTTCACATAACTTCTAGAAGACCCTTTATCTCCTGAGACCCGTGACTGTCTCATATGAGCAGATCTGCAGGTCAACTTAATTTATGTATAGCATCTTATCAAATGAGCTTGTTAGTTGTTATTCTCAAATAACCCAGTAACCCTTATCTGTTTCTCCTGTCCTGTTAGTAACTTCATGTTAGTCTGAATGGCATTCAACATGCATTAGATCTGTAATGGTATTACAGTCTAATATACAATATATAATATAGTTATAAAGCAGTCTAATATATAATAGTTATAATCTATAGGCCATATCTTTAAGCTTATTCTGATGTTATAATATAAGATGAATGACATCTCTCCGTCTCAGTCAACTGTTGTCATAGTGACCTAGCTACCCCTCCCCTCTGAGGTGATAACCCATGTTCATATCTCTATAATAACAAGTGTCACAATGCATTTTCTGCACAATCACTGTTCGGCCTTGAGTCTACCTGTCTACCTGTCTTTCTGTCGATCTGTCTGCACTCAGACAGCCTAACAGGCCTTAGAATCTTAATTTAAGGCCCTAAATCCTATGTGCGTAACCCTCTAATCTAGTTATACCATTCTAAACTGTTTAAACTGTATTTTAACATGATTATATATATATATACACATTCTCAACAAAATCAACAAAGCATGAGAAGACTTTGGTTTTATTTTGTTTTGTTTGCTTGTCAATAAAAGTGTACAGAGTGTATTTGTGGTCTGTGGTACAATATTTTGTAGGAGGCCAATTTGCCATTTGCTCAGGATACTGGTTTCCCCGAGGACATCTTGGAGTCTGCTGTTTGATGCCACATAGGATTTTCCCAAGGTTACTGTTCACACAGATTCCCCGGTAGGTATTAGTGTCAAAGTTGTCTCCGCTTTTGTATTTTGGTGTGATCAGACCTTGTTTCCAGTTATTGGGGAAGATGCCAGAGCTGAGGATGATGTTGAAGCGTTTAAGGATGGCGAATTTGTGATCTGTGTATTTGATCATCTTGTTAAAGATGCCATCTTCTCCACAGGCCTCCACGGGGTTTCTATTTTGTTTTGTAGCTCTTCCAGTGTGATGGGAGAAACCAGAGGTTTCTTAATCTCTTAAATAGCAAACTCTACCTTTTGTAAGTTGCAGTGTATTTGCTTTTGTTATTTGTTTTGTAACTGGATTAAAGAGGTTAGAGAAGTGGTTTATCCACATTTGTCCATCCTTTTTTGTTTTTAGTGTATTCCTGTATTGTTTAAGTGCTAACCCATAGTTAGCGTGACTGTTTTGGTTTTCTGGTTCTATATGGTTTTGGTTGGACAGGTTCCTCAATTTCTTCCTTAGCTTTGTACATTCTGTCAAACCATTTCTCACTGTAGTTTATCTTATTAGGATTTCTGCTTGGATTTCACAAATTGGATAGATGAGCTGCCAGATCAAAAATTATATTTATATTTATGGTCTAGTAATCAATGGACAAGTTCAGCAGGAATTACAAGCAACCCTCTAATCTGAGACTTATTTAGACCTGGGAAACCTATTCAGACCTGGGACACCAGGTGAGTCCAATTAATGTTGAGGTAGAACAGAAAACCAGCAGGCTCCGGACCCCGTAGGATTAGAGTTGAATACCCCTGGTCTACATCATCACATAATGCACAGGATGTGCGTCCAATTGAAGAAAATAAATGACAAGACTGAACGGCAATAAGATTTTGACCTAATGTACTAAAATCTATTCTAATCCTACAAATTGCAAAATACATTTGTCCAATCCTGGAGAATCAACAGCTAATTTGGCCTTTGCTATTATTTCCTGAAGTCTTAATACTATGATTATTGTTGGAAAAAATAAACAATGTTAATCTGCTGCATGACTGATTTCATGTGTTCTATGCTTGAAACATTAAAGTGAGTTCTATTACAGTAAACAATATGGTCCCATCATGAGATAGAGATGGAATTAAACACTGAGACAAAAATATTAATTTAATGATTTAATGATTCAAAAGTTCTGAATCTTTGTAAAATATGCAACTAAATGACTCTGTTCACTGTAGCTATTCAGAAATGCCCATCAGTAATGATTTGTACTGGTCCTCATTAACAAGAATATTCCTTATTTCTTTGTAGAGACCTCAATGTTGGAACTGATTTGATTGGTGGAGGTCAATAAACAAGTATGGTCCAGCTGAGGGAGACCACATGAAAAAGACGTGATGGTAAATTTCCTCCTGCATGGCATGTCCTAAACTGTTTTAACAGAAGTGAAAACGTTACGCTGTTTTTGGACATAGTCTGGTTCCTGACTTAGTGAATCTATTTCCACATTAGTTACAACCAGCAGCAGGCCGTGATGTGACGTTTGGGTATGCACTGGCATAGTGCCAGCAACACAAAAAATGCCTTCACAGGTCCAGTATAAAGAGAACTTCTCAAAATAAAAGCCCATCACACACAATTAGCTCATGAACCCTACATGGTAGCAACTATTGTCTGGTACCATGAGAAAAAAGAGATTCAGCTGCAAATAATAAGTGGTAGATTGTCTATGTGGGTTAATTAGAGCCGTCAGTATCGCACCTCAACTTCTTCAGTTTTTTGACTAAACACATTACAGACTGGAATTAGGAAGTGAAATGACAAACTAACAGTTCTGCAATGATGTAGGACATCATCCTCCACAAGACCAACAATTTCTGGAATATAGCTGGATAGGATATATAGCTGGGTTTTAACAAACATATAGAAAAATAGTAAGAAAAAAAGTCTAAAAATTTGATGTGCAATATCTCAGGCTCCGATGAACCCATGTATACAGTCTCTACCACTTATTATTTGCAGCCGAATCTCCTCTTTCCAACCATACCAAACATTAGTTGCTAACCACTAGCATTTAGATAATCGAATTTGACTTTTATTTTGAGGATTTCTCTTTATACCGGACTTGTGAAGGAATTTTTAGTGTTGCTGGCAGAATGCCAGTGCCTAACCAAACGTCACCGCATGGCCCGCTGCTGGTTACATCCATAAGGCTTCTCTCCAGTGTGTATTCTCTGACTAGTAACCAGGTGTCCAGAGCAAATTTCTTTTCACATTAATCACTATCATATTTTTTTTCTCTAGTGTGTATTCAGATGTGAAACCAGTTGTCTTGATCGAGCAAATCTTTTTCCACATTGTTCACAGCCATGAAGCGTCTCCCCTGTGTGTATTCTCTGATGGTTAACCAGGGTTCCTGAGTTAGCAAATCTCTTTTCACACTGATCACAACTATAAGGCTTCTCTCCTGTATGTATTCTCTGATGTATAACCAGGCGTCCTGATTGAGCAAATCTCTTTCCACACTGATCACAGCCATAAGGCTTCTCTCCTGTGTGTATTCTCTGATGTATAACCAGGCGTCCTGATCGAGCAAATCTTTTTCCACACTGACCACAAACATAAGGTTTCTCCCCTGTGTGTATTCTCTGATGTGTAACCAGGTGTCCTGATCGACCAAATCTCTTTCCACACTGACCACAAACATAAGGTTTCTCCCCTGTGTGTATTCTCTGATGTACAGCCAGATCTCCTGATCGACCAAATCTCTTTCCACACTGATCACAACCATAAAGTTTCTCCCCTGTGTGTACTTTCTGATGTTTAACCAGGCCTCCTGATTCAGCAAATCTCTTTCCACACTGATTACAACCATAAGGCTTCTCTCCTGTGTGTAATTTCTGATGTGTTACCAGGTTTCCTGAATGAGCAAATCTCTTTCCACACTGAACACAACCATAAGGTTTCTCTCCTGTGTGTATTCTCTGATGTTTAACCAGGGGTCCTGATTCAGTAAATCTCTTTCCACACTGATCACAACCATAGGGCTTCTCTCCAGTGTGTATTCTCTGATGTTTAACCAGGGCTCCTGATCGAGCAAATCTCTTTCCACACTGATCACAACCATAAGGTTTCTCTCCAGTGTGTATTCTCTGATGTGTAACCAGGGTTACTGAGTGAGCAAATCTCTTTCCACACTGATCACAACCATAAGGCTTCTCTCCAGTGTGTGTTCTGTGATGTGTAACCAGGTGTCCTGAGTGAACGAATCTCTTTCCACACTGATCACAACCATAAGGCTTCTCTCCAGTGTGTATTCTTTGATGTGTAACCAGTTGTCCTGAACGAGCAAATCTCTTTCCACACTGATCACAACTATAAGGTTTCTCTCCAGTGTGTATTCTCTGATGTGTAACTAGGGTTAGTGAGTGAGCAAATTTCTTTCCACACTGATCACAACCATACGGCTTCTCTCCAGTGTGTATTCTGTGATGTGTAACCAAGTGTCCTGCGCGAGCAAATGTCTTTCCACACTGATCACAACAATAAGATTTCTCTCCAGTGGGTCTGTGCTGGTGCTTCTTGAGGACCTTCCGTTTGTAGATTCTCTTCTTTTCATTGTAAAGATGTTGGTTCGGACTGTCCACTGGAAAACAAAGACAAACACAGATTGTTCTGAACCAAGGTAGTTTGTATTGGTATAATTTAATTATATAAATATACACTGCTCAAAAAAATAAAGGGAACACTAAAATAACACATCCTAGATCTGAATGAATGAACTAATTGTATGAAATACTTTCATCTTTACATAGTTAAATGTGCTGACAACAAAATCACACAAAAATTAGCAATGGAAATCAAATTTATCAACCAATGGAGGTCTGGATATGGAGTCACACTCAAAATCAAAGTGGAAAACCACACTACAGGCTGATCCAACTTTGATGTAACGTCCTTAAAACAAGTCAAAATGAGGCTCAGTAGTGTGTGAAGCCTCCACGTGCCGTATGACCTCCCTACAACCCCTGGGCATGCTCCTGATGAGGTGGCGGATGGTCTCCTGAGGGATGTCCTCCCAGACCTGGACTAAAACATCCGCCAACTCCTGGACAGTCTGTGGGCTATGTGGCGTTAGTGGATGGAGTGAAACATGATGTCCCAGATGTGTTCAATCTGATTCAGGTCTGGGGAATGGGCGGGACAGTCCATAGCATCAACACCTTCCTCTTACAGGAACTGCTGACACACTCCAGCCACATGAGGTCTAGCATTGTCTTGCATTAGGAGTAGGCCTGCACGATTCGGGGAAAAATATGAATCACAATTTTTTTGCTTTGAATTGATATCACGATTCTCTGCCACGATTTTTTTCTCAGGAAATGTAATGTTTATTGTACATATGAGCTAGAGATGGGCCTATACTAGAGAGGGAATAGTAGCCTACTGTACAAAGTCGTTTATTGATAGAAAACAGTTGTATTGCTCAACCATGTCGATTGGAACAACAATACCAACGAACTGGTAAATCTGATTCACGTAAATGTTTCAATGGAAATGTAGCTGTATTACAGCACT
>JACXGM010029770.1:0-13543 GCA_016801145.1 Umbra pygmaea
TCCACAGAGGTATCATTCCGGTTGAGTTTGGTGTCATCATAAACTGGCTATTGTAATCTGTTGTGTTGTAGATGTTTTGAGTTCAGTGTTAAAATGGAATATCAACAATCAACATTTATTAACGTTTCTCTAGATGAAGAATTCCACATAGAGATACATGCAGTAGAAGCAACAAGCATTTGAAGTGTTTTTTTTTTAAATAAACTCTTTTTAAGTTGGTAGATCTCATTGAGTTGAACATTTTAAAAGTAGATCATCATGCAAAAAAGTGTGGGCACCCCTGGGTTAGGGGCTGGATGACAAATACATAATACTGCTGACCTGTGTGTTTATGACATTAAGATCACTTGTGAAATCAGACATACACTCAAATCTGAAATATTCAGTAAAGTTTGACATGTTGTGCTTAGACACCCCCCCCAAAATACAATCTTTTTATTTAAAATAACAATTCCAAAACACAAATCCTGTCAAGAGCTGCCAATTCAAAGGCTCACACTTATATCCAGCTATTGAGTGCATTCCATCCATCCAGCTCATTGATTCAAATGAGCTCTAGGAGAGCATTTGAATTGAGTATACCATATATACCCGAATATAAGACGACCCTGATATAAGACGACCCCCCCATTTTTCAGATTTATTTTTTGGGACAAAAAATATTTTTGGGGAAAAAATCTGGTTTTCAACAGAAAATAATTTTATTTGAAAATTCTAGTGATAATTAATTGAAAAAAAACAACATTTTAACAACATTCATTAAATGTGCTATAATGTAATACATGTACTGTATTAAATCCAAAAATGACGCCAATGCCTCATCAGATATTAAGGAAACATGTTAAGCTGAAATACTATATTTTCTGAAAACAATGCTAATGTCAGTATTTTTTCTTTTGGAAAAGTACGTTCCGACACGGAATTTATGTTTAGGTTTTGGCCTGTGTGTTGTTATCAACTGCCCATTTTGACAGCACGAACGGATTGCCAGGCATACCTGTAAAAACGCAAACCCAGCACGCTACAGCCATGGAAGCAGCAAACAAACAAACGAGATCATAGAGATTCTAGACAACCTAAAAAAACGATGCATGTTTCTAAACGGTTCCATGACCATAGACGTAGTAAAACACTGTTCGCTTGTCATGATTGCGCTGATCTTGTTCGTCACATTAGTTTCGATTCTGGGAGTAGCTACCCATTTTTTAACGCTGGCTGTCCGTTTTACATGTAGCACATTTAAATATTTGGATTAATTTGTCACAAAATAAAGTGCACTCTGTCAATGAGTTCAGAAATGAATGATAACTGTTTCGAACGTGTTGGTTTATTTGACCAACTTTTGAAGCGCTTTTCTCAAGATGATCTCTTGATCTCTCCATGGTGGAAATGTATTGTTTATTTAATTTATAACACTGTCATTAATTAGCCTATTGTGTTGGCGCCCTCTGCTGTTTCCCCCTGCTTTCTCAGTTTTCCCCGTGATTTTGTCTATATCGCGAATATAAGACGACCCCTAATTTTTCAGCCTATTTTTAGGACAAAAACCTCGTCTTATATTCGGGTTTATACGGTAAATCACTACTGGCAATTGTGCACCGGCTTGAATTTTGCAGTTCGCCAACATCAATTTCTAACCACATAGGAGAATGGAATGGTTGCACTGTAAAGCATTGTAAGCACTCCTTTGTTGATTTAGGCCTTTAATTCTGTTAACCACCATTTCTTTGTTAGAAATCAACAGCCTTGATTGCTCAGAATACTGCCTTGTCTGGTTCACTACCTATTTCTCAGATCGGGATCAGTGTGTTAGAGCCCAGTGATTTCTGTCTGGTCCTTTTGCTGCTTCTATGGGTGTGCAACTGTGTTTGATCCGTGGGCTACTCTGTATACATCTGGCCCTTCATAGAACACTGTGCTAAATACCCTCAAGCAGATTTTCAAAGATATGACCTCCAACTGCTCCTAAATTCTGGTAGAACTAAATGCATGCTTTTCAAGTCAGACACTGCCCACACTTGCCCGCCCGACAAGCATCCCAACTTTAGATCTGAATTAGAGTATGACGACTGGTATCTGTTTAGACTGGTCTCCCTTTCTAGACCCACATTCTACTGCCTGAAATCAAACCCAGCTTCGTGTTCCGCAACAAGTCTCGTTCACTCCTGCTTGTGAAAATGACCAATCTTAGACTTCAATCATGTTATTTACAGGACTGCCTCAAACACTGTCTTCAACAAATTACATGTACAAATGTTGCTTGTCTAAAGTGTCATGTAAAGAGCGATATGCACCTAGTTACACTGCATTCAATTTCATTAAGGTTCGGTGGGAGTAAAAAACTAAGAATTGATATTATTTTTATTTTTGTTTATTCTTAGCATTAAACAAATATACTTTGATATAACCAAATTATATAACTATAACACATGAATATAGTTCAACCTTTTGTCTGAAGCAAAGGCATGTCAACCAATCAAGACACATGCCATGAGTACCAGCTGAACTGCACTAAATGTTCAGAAAATGTAGCTAGTTTTTTCTTACATCAAAAAATTGTCTAGCTACCGTATATTGTACAATTTTTCTAAAGTTAGCTAAACTTTACTACTCTGCCATATGGTCTAGAAAATGTGCCAACAGAATCATACAAAACTTCTAATTTAATTAATGTGAAGTTACCAAGTATAGAAGTGATTGACATTTACTACAAAAAACTCCTATAGAGCGGCAAGTTTTAGCTTGGAGAACGTAGCAAGGTGTCCAATTTTGCCTTCCTCAAAACATACAGTAGCATATTTCTCTATCATCAAAACAACTAAATTGTGACGTTAAAGGTACAACTTCTAGAGCTGTAACAATGGAACTTCTTTCTTACAAATGCTGTAACAACTGTATTTTAGAAAAATACAATGAACTATGTACATTTATGGGATAATGATTCCCTACAAGATTCCAATACCTCTCAGCAACATTTATGAATTTGCTCAAGCTAATTTGTATTTACGCTGTCATGTCTCCAGACCACAATTGCGGTTTGTGGTTGTCATTCAAGATGTCTTGAGCTGGATGAACTTAGAAACCAACCCAGCCCAATGACTTACAGTGAAGAATTCCCCCGTAAGACACACTTCTCCTGGGCTGTAAGCAAAGGCCCAGGTGCTATCTCCGGAGGTCGCATGGAATTCGAGACCCGCAAGTTTACACCACTACAAGCTATCGATATCTATCAAAGTGTAAAAGCTCTTACTAGGGCACCCTTTTGCTGCTATGACCTGCTGCAAATGAGATGCATAGCCAGACACCAGCCTCTGGCAGCGCTCTGGAGGAATTTTAGCCCATTCCTCATGAGCCAAGTCCTCCAGTTTAATAATATTCTTGGGTTTGCGTGCTGCACCTGCCTTCTTCAAATCCCACCAGAGATCTGGGTTCAAGTCAGATGACTGATGACCACTGTAGTATCCTCCAGGACTTCTTCTGCAACCAAGACTTGGTGGAATTTGAGGGATTCTTGGAACCATTGTCTAATTGGAAGGTCCAATGAGGCTCAAGTATCAGCTTCCTCAGACGGCATGATGTTTAAACTGAGCTCTGCTGCCACATTCCAAGTTTATTCCCCTGTATTTCTCCGGTGGAGTTATTGGGGACACATTTCCTTATTATCCAACTGTTCGTAGGGTTTGCTCTTAACACACACAAAGCAAGCATCTGGCACCCTAACTTGGTCTTCATGCATTGTTCGATTTGCTCCCTAGATGTTCTGAGGCTGGCCAAAGAAAGTAACTTAATTCAGCATAGAGGCACTGCCTGGACAGTTGACATCTACTAGTGGCATCCAGAGTCAGGCCTCTCGTGCCAGGCAAGGCCTGGACAGTGTCATCCACGACAAGGAGTCAAGATAAAATTATTGTTATGCAGTCTGGGGTAAAATGATACCTCAGAGATACATGTAATGTTTGGGTGTTTTTGCGTGGGAAGAAAATGGCCTTCCATTCTGAAAATGCAGGTGTATTGGCCATGAGAATCAATTTGAAATAGCAAATTCACACACCAGAGAAATTAATTGAAAACTCCAACACTGTCAAATAATGAGTGCTCAACTGGCGGGTTGTGGAAAGACACGGAAATGGTGTTTGCAGATATCTTACCTAGCCATACGTTTTGAAATATACTTGAAGTTGTTTAATGTGCTGTCAAAACAGCTATGCATATACTACTTGAATGACTATCTTAATTAGAGGTCGACCGATATGGGTTCTCTCAGACCGATGCCGATCTTTTGAAATCAGGGTCGGCCGATGGCCGATATATGCTGCAGATTATTTTTGGCCGATATTTGCTTGTTTGTAACCTCTATTTGAAAGATAAAAATCTAACACTAAATAGTACTTAAGATACAACAAATTTCTCAACAAAAATATTTATTGAACACTTGAACACCAATCTGCACTTGTATACTTACATTAAACATGTATAATGTAAAAACATATATTGTATACATAAACAAAATGGGTACATCACTTTGACAAATAAACTTTTAAATGAAAAAATAAAGTTTTGTGCACTTAGCAGCGTTTATCCAACATCTGAGAACAATAAAATAAATTGACCATTTTAACAATAGTAGCAACCAGCAGCTTTTCTTTGTTTTAGGTCTGAATAAAAATGTATACAGTAACACTTGAACACAATCTTAATGGAGCTTCACTTCTGCTACTTAATCATTTAAAATAAAAAAGTCTTGAAGTTACTAAGTGAATAAAAAGTTAGCAGCATTAGATAATCTACTTAAGTGCGACTTAGCAGCGCCATCTCCTCATTTCTGAAGGAAGGAACATTTTTAAACAACAATACAGAAAGAAATGTGCATAATATCATACTTAGTTTTGACCGACTTTGAGGCACCATAGCTCTGGCTGTGTTCATCCAACAGAGATGAGCCACCACTTATTATTTTCGTCTGATCTTCCCCTTTCCAACGGTACCAAGCTTTAGGGTTCGCGAGATAATCCCGTTCGCCCACCAGAGCGTCAATTGACTTTGAAGGGTTAATCGGCTTGATATTGGCCGATGCCGATTATGTAAAAAATGACCAAAAATCGGCCGATTAATCTGCGTACCGATAAATCGGTCGACCTCTAATCTTAATCCAACGTTTTCTGATTGAAATTAGAAGATAACATGATAAATGAAGACGTAAATGCTGTTTGCACAAAGGGTTTGCCCTAAGATGTTAAAACAGAAAAATGTTGCCACTCTTTAAAGTGAAAGAGCAAAGTAATGGTATTTCTATAAACCTTACATTGACAAAATCTAAGTAATGTGATCACTCAGGATCCTATCCCATCTGTTTCCTCCTAATACATTTAAAGTACCTTGTAAGTATGAGCATGAATATGGTCCAAGTGGAAATCAAACCCATAAATACAGCAATGCTGTCAACATGCTTTCATTTTTTGCCACTTAGTTGTGGACTATTTCTTCATGAGAGCCACATAACAGATTATTATGTGGTAATAATGAATTGTGGAAATGAATCACACTGGTGATGATTATAATGTTTATTATCCTTCAGAAAGGATGTACAAGCAATTATGATGCACTGTTGTAAACGTGATCGTGATTATTCTTGTAATGTATGAGTTTTGGTTTACAGAACTTAATCTTAATGAGTGTCTATACTGTAAAGATGCATATTCTTCATTATTACCGTATTATATTGCATTATCAGTACATGTATAAGTCATTATGGAAATAGGTGTTAAAGTGTTATAGAATATAGTTTTATGGCATAACTTACCCTCAGTCTTCAGCGCTGCTCCGGCCTCGAAAGGAATGACAAGGAGTGGGAAAATTCCACTGAGGCCTACAGCAACAGACCCGACCAGAGCGCAGAGCCAGACATCAGCATGTTTGCTTCCAAAGAAGTCAGCTAAGACACGGAAGCCTAAGAGCTCATTTGGAAGCCATGGGCATGATTCACCAGTTGGGGCTATGGCATGAGCCATTGCTGCCTGTGATTTCTTCTTGCAGCTGGAGAACCCCACCAAGGCTGCACCAGTAGGCAATACAGGTAACACCCAGCTGGGCCTACCAGCTCTTATTTTCATCCAATCCACCGCACAGGAAGACGGATAGCCCCTGCAAAAAACATTAACAATGTTGCATAAGGTTGGTTAACAATGCCTTCTAAGGATGAGGAGAAAATATCTGAAGATATCATGCAGAAGTAACATCATACGTAATATTACAAGATGTATATCCTTGTTCTTATTTGAACAGGATGCAAGCTGATACTATACATTTAATGAAAGAAACAAAATGTTGAAAAGAAACCCCTAACGATTAGCATGCCTGGGTTTTGGTGAAATGTTTGTTATTTGAATGTATTTTATATTAGCTCACCTTCAAGCAAAAATGAATTTACTCTGAAACTCTGGATAAATTTGGACAGATTGAAGACTGCTTGAGAACGTTTGATTTTCTGTAAATGAGTTGCATTTCTATGAATGCATTCGTGATAAAGAATTTTTTATTTACCGTGAATAATTGCAAACTGAAAATCCATATAACTTTCCAAACAAATAATTTACAGATGATTCAATTGCCTGTCTGTGTCACACAAATAACTCAAAACAAAAGCTAATTTGATCACCACCCATTCCACAGAGTTTGACAGGGGAGTATGAAAATCTCATGTCTAGTTCTGTATTCTTCCTTCTGTACTTTCTGATCAGTTCTATAAATCAGGAAATAACATCCTCAATTAGATGCTTGTTCCTCTTTTAATACATTCGTATATAAACCATGCAGTAGATGCTGTGCACTAAGCATAGAGCCCTGTTTTGCACTGCCGGTTTGCTTCTAAAAGCTAAGCAGGGTTGGGCCTGGTTAGTCTCTGGATGGGAGACCAGTGCTGCTGGAAGTGGTGTTGGAGGGCCAGTACGGGGCACTCTTCCCTCTTGTCTAAACATCATTTCCAATGCCCCAGGGCAGTGATGGGGACATCTGCCCTGCGTAGGGTGCCGTCTTTCGGATGGGACGTTAAACGGGTGTCCTGACTCTCTGTGGTCATTAAAAATCCCATGGAACTTATTGTAAGAGTAGGGGTGTTAACCGCGGTGTCATGGTCATATTCCCAACCAGGCCTCACCTCAGTCATGGCCACCTAATAATCCCCCTCCTTCCGAATAGGCCTGATAGCTGATGTGTGGTGAGCGTTCTGGCGCAAAATGGCTGCCGTGCATCACCCAAGTGGGTGCTACACATTGGTGGTTGATGAGGTGGGCTTTCCCCCTCACTGTGTAAATCGCTTTAAGTTCCTTGGAAGAAAACTGTATTTAAGTTGAATGCATTATTATTATTATTATTATTATTAAAGTCAAAGTCAAAGTTGTTTAATTATCATATGCATCGAATAACATACATCATCCTATGCAGAGGAAATATTTTGACATGGCACTGCGCATCTATGCAGTGGGCTTAAAAAAAGAATTACAACAATATAAAGAATTTTTTAAATAATAATGACAATAGTAATAATAATAATAATAAAACGCTATGTACTGAGCAGTGATCTGGAAAATGTACAACAGTAGAAGTAGTAAATATTATAGATTTGGCATGGAAAATTGCTTGTAAAGGTGCATTTGAATTCTGCTACATCAGATGTAGAGAGCATAAAGTGACCAGAGAGTGTTAGTGCTCAACAGACGATTTGCGATCAGTGTCTGTGTTCCATGTTGAGCAGCCGAATGGCCTGGGGGAAGAAACTGTTTTTAAGTCTGGTGGTCCGTGCCTTGATGCTCCGGTAACGTCTACCAGACAGCAGTAGTGAGAAAAGTTCACGGCCTGGGTGGCTGTGGTCTTTGAGAATGTTCTTTCTTTTCCTAAGGCATCGCTTATGGTAGATGCCTTGCACGGAGGGGAGGCAGCAGCCAATGATGCGCTCCGCTGACTTCACCACCCTCTGAAGGGCCTTACGATCAGCAGCAGAGCAGCTGCCGTACCAGGCTGTAATGCAGCCTGAAAGGATGCTGACAATGGTGCACCTGTAGAAGTTTATTAAAATCCTGACAGACATGCCAAACTTCTTGAGTGTCCTCAGGAAGTATAGGCGCTTTTGGGCAGTTTTTGTTGCCGGGATTGTCTGTCTGGACCATGTGAGGTTGTCGCTGATGAACACACAGAGGAACTTGAACTCTGAAACTCTCTCGACTTCAGCTCCATCGATGTGTATGGGGGCAGGACCCTCCCTCTGCTGCTTTAGTATTTTTACTAAAGGTGACATTATAGTAGGGCTGGGCGATATGGCCAAAAAATGATATCACAATATAAAATAGATATTTTTTCGATACGATATGTCAGACGATATATTGAAATATATATATAGGACCTGCTGTGACTAAATCAAAGTGTATTGTCTGCTGCAAACTAATCACTTGCTTGAGAATGTTTGTAAATCTACGAACAGAATTGAACATGCATGCGCACAATGATAAGTGGTTGACTATGGAAACTGCTTCTGAAACAAAAACATGATAATGTGGAAAGGGTTTAATAGAAAATAATTATATATTGTTTCAATTGAATTGTTTTTCAGTTGTGAATAAATGTACTGCTAATCTAGCCCATGATATTTTGCTCAGTTTGGATTATTTGCCAAAAATAATAAATTACAGTAAAAATATTGGTACATTATAGACAAGGAAAATAATTGAATTATTTTTACATTTAAGTAATGTAGCAGATGCTCTAATCCAGAGTGACTTAAAGTGAATGCAGGGACATCTCCATTAAGCAACTTAGGGTAAATAGCCTTGCTCAACGACATTTGGCACAGTCGGGAATCAAACCGGGAACCTTACGACTACAAGCCTGACTCCCTGACCACTGAGCCATCTGATCGCCATATTATAATAGACCATGGGAATTCAATTGGGCGGCTGACTCTCCAATGAAAGGCTGTATTCTGGACATATTTTTTATGTCATGGGCCATTTTTGCAGAGAATAACTACTGTGGCAGACTTTGTATTGATGTAAAAACATTGAAAATAATAATAATCATAATCAAAAGTGACAAGAAAGTCTCATCAGGTTACTGCTCTGTCCACTAATCAGTAGCATCGCATTTTGACGAAAACGAGCAAGTCGATACGTGTAGTATATTCCAAACAGTTTAGAGTCATAATGACTTTGTTACATTACATATATATGTTCCTAAAAATTTAAAAGATAACACTCAAATTTACATAAAAGCCCACCCCAAGAATACTAGGCTATGAGAACAGAACAGTGTAACCACTGTTCCCTTAACTTTTAACTTTCTATATATGCTTCCAACGATGTCTCTGGGAACATTCAGTGCCTTTGCTATGTTTTTGTATAGCCTACTGTTTCTTGTTTGTGAAGGGCAATGATCTGTTTCCTTAGCAGTGTTTCTCATAAGCAGTCAAACCTGACACTTAACAAACCCCTAGCCAGTTCAGGTATTTCATGTGTTCCAGCTCAAGGACACCTGGGACCTATACTACGAAGCAAGATTTGGGGTTAGCGAGGTAACTTCAGGTTTAACCCTGGGTTTTATCCTGACATTGGTTGACTTGTTACCGGGTTACATCACCATGGTAACTTACGTTGCAAACCTAACTTGCTCTGGAGCTATAACTGATTAACCCGAACAAAAGCACTGCCTACTGACCAATCAATTCTCGACTGAAAATTGGGTCACCATTCTGGGAGTGACCAGTGGTTTTCTATTATGAGAATCTTTATGAAATATATAGATTCTCAGCGGAGGGTGTGACATGTCTTTGTCAGCTTCTTGAGCCGTATATGCCAGTGCAGTGCGATACATCAAAGTTGTGCACTTACAGTTCCACAGAATGTATGCAGTGTTGCTTTTTTGTGACAGTTTTTAATGTATGCATTGTTTGATACAGACCAACATTAATGTAATATTTACTCCTACAACTTGTTGAATATTACCAAGTATTTTAACATTCATTAATTTACACACCCTGTACATTTGTTAATTTGTGATAAACGACCTCCAAATTTCATCCGACCAGAGCTGTGCCTCTGTTCTTGTGCTTCTGGACATGAGTGCTGCCTTCGATACCATTGACCAGAACATTCTTATAGACAGATTGGAAACCTATATCGGGCTACGTGGACATGTTCTGGCATGGTTCTGTTCCTATCTATCGGAGAGATATCGGTTTGTATCTGTGGATGGCCTGTCCTCCAAAAAATTAAGGTATGCTTATGAGTTCTGTTTTGGGACCACTACTGTTCTTGGTATACATGTTGCCACTTGGTGATGTCATCCGGAAACACAATGTAAACTTTCACAGCTATGTTGATGACACACAGCTGTACATTTCAGTGAAAAAGGGAGAATCCCCAAAATTGCACAACCTGGAAGCCTGTGTTTTGGATATAAAGAATTGGATGACAAAAAATTACTTCTAAACTCTGAAAAAACAGAAATGCTTATTTTATCTCCCAAGAAACAAAGAGACCTGCTGTCAAATCTGGCAATGAACATAGATGGTTTTACAGTCATATCATAAAAATATTTAAAAGACCTTGGTGTTACTCTGGACCCACATCTCTCTCGACAAACATGTAAAAAATATCTCAAGAGCAGCTTTTTTCCATCTCTGGAACATTGCAAAAATTAGAAATTGTCTGTCAAAGAATGATGCAGAAAAGTTAATCCATGCTTTTGTTACCTCAAGGTTGGATTAATGTAATGCTCTCTTTTCTGGTTACCCAGACAAAACCCTAAAAAAACTTCAGTTAGTGCTTAACACAGCCACCAGAATTCTGACTAGAACTGCAAAATCGGAACCCATTACCCCAATTCTAGCCTCTCTACACTGGCTGACCATTAAGGTTAGGGCTGATTTCAAAGTTTTACTATTAACATACAAAGCACTACATGGACTTTCCCCTATTTATCTGTCTGATTTGGTGCAACCATGCATACCCACACGTACATTACGTTCACAAGATGCCGGCAACCTCATTGTTCCTAGAATTTGTAAACAAACAGCTGGTGTAAGGGATTTCTCATATAGAGCTCCAATTCTGTGGAATGATCTGCCAACCCATGTGAGAGATGCAGACTCAGTCTCAACATTTCAGTCTATGCTGAAGACTCATCTCTTCAGTAAGTTCTATGCTACAGTGTAGTCTGGCCCAGGGGGCAAAAAGAGAACGGCGGCACTGTTAATGAACCGCCCATGCTGGCTTGCCTGGTAGCTCCCCTCTTTCTACTGGGATATCCTCACTCCAATGCTACCCCTGCAGTGGTTACAGTCTGCTGGTGACCCTTTGGGGGTGTGCTCTTGGCAATGTGGATGGGTCAGAAGCATGCCTGCTTGCTCCTGCCCGAGGTTTTCCTTGTGCAGGACCACATCTCTTGTCCCCCCCGTCTCAGCCCCAGATGTTATGCTGCAATAGTTTGTGCCGGGGGACTAGGGTTTTTCTGCCCCCAGAGGCAGATTATATATTCATTTTAGGGTCAGAGCTGTGTCAAGGTACTAGACCCAAGGTATGCCCACTTTAATGTTCCTGATGTCATGTTCATTCTAGGCGGACCCTAGAAACATGCGACAGGACCATGTGGCCTGATGACTTCTTCCTGTCCCTGTCCTGTGCCCAACCCGCTGCTGTGCTAGATCCCATGTCACTGCGGTTGATGATCCCGTTTCCACCTGATAATGCCAGCTTTCATCTCCAGGCGGCTTCGCGTTTTTCCTTCACAAGACCAACGAACTGTATTGATACTACATAAAGACTATGGTCACAGTCCACCCATCATATCTTCATTGCTGGACAATAATTGAACACTGACAAAAAAGTGACGTTATTACAATGGGCTGTGTACCTTCAGATCCCCCACCCGGTACAGCCAGAAGAGGACGGGCCACACCCTTGAGTATGGCCTCTCTCTAGGTTTCTTCCCAGGTCCCTCCTACTAGGGAGTTTTTCCTAGCCACTGTGCATCACTTATGTTGCTTGCTTTTGGGGGTATCGGGCCGGGTGTCTGTCAAAGCACTTTGTGACAACTGCTGTTGTAAAAAGGACTTTATAAATAAATTTGATTGATTGATTGAAATGCTTTGCTGCATACCTCAGTTGTACAGAGTGGTTATTTCAGTCAAAGTTGCCCTTCTATCAGCTTGAAGCAATCGGGCCATTCTTCTCTGACCTCTATAGCATCAAGGCATTTTCGCCCACAGGACTACCGCATACTGGATGTTTTTCCCTTTTCACACGATTCTTTGTAAACCCTAGAAATGGTTGTGCGTGAAAATCCCAGTAACTGAGCAGATTGTGAAATACTCAGACCGGCCCGTCTGGCACAAACAACCATGCCACGCTCAAAATTGCTTCACCTTTCTTTCCCATTCTGACATTCAGTTTGGAGTTCAGGAGATTGTCTTGACCAGGACCACACCCCTAAATGCATTGAAGCCAATGCCATGTGATTGATTGAGTAGATCATTGCATTAAGGAGAAATTGAACGGGTGTTCCTAATAATCATTTAGGTGAGTATATATACACATTAGGGATGCTCATATTGACCGTTTAACCGTTAACCGAAAGTAAAACATTTGACCGGTTAATACTATCAGTTAAACGGTTAAGAAGTTTTTTAAATTTTTTACGTATATATAGCCTATATTAGTTAAATCACGTGGCGCGTTGACACGCGCAACCAGAGCCTGGCGCTTCGTTTTGAAAGGTGGGGAGATATAGGTATGAGCAGCGAAATATACCGGCTGTCTGTTTTGCATCTGCAATGTGTTCTTCATTTAAAATGACAAGCCTTGAACATTTATGGTGACTGTGATATTAACTTGCGCTTTCATTTTTTCATGTACAGAAACGTAACGCTATCGTATTGGGAAGCATATATTATTTTATCGGCTATAATTCATCATGCTCCTGATGCATTATAGCCGACTAAATAAGGTTACCTTAAAAACAACACACAGTGATTGACAACAAGCATTTTATTTTCGGAGAGGACCGTAATAGTAATTTCAATGAAATGGGAGCGCTCTGCAGTTATTGTTTAGTTAGTAACATAACGCATAGCAAGCGTTATCAACATTTTGTTTTGTGTTAATGAAATATAGCCCTTATTTGCAATAGGCCTCCTGTAAGCAACAACCTTGTTCCAGATGGTCACCGAGTGTTTTCATTCTATAATTTGACAACTCGGTAAACACTGCATCAAGGCTACTTTCCTTTGATTATTGAAAGCAGAAAGTGAAAAGGTCTGCGACGAATTTTCTGCGACAATATTTTGGTTGGTGTGGACACTACGTGTGTGAAAATGAAAGTGAAACCAAACATCGACACAGGTTTATGAAACAAACTAGTTTCATCGTATCGTTTAGTGTGGACTTTGCACCCCAGTGAACTTGTACGCAAAGCTGGTGCACCCGGCAGCTGTTGTTGATCTGTTCTGTATGCTGTTTAGACATTAAAACAAATCCGTGGAAAAAAATGTTTGTATATT
>JACXGM010029772.1:0-13543 GCA_016801145.1 Umbra pygmaea
CTGGCTCTATGGTACTTAGGACAATACATGACCACATGCTCTATGGTCTCTTGACTATTGCAATATTCACACCTTCCATCAACATGCTTATTCATTATAAATAATGTTCCATTTAAACCAGTATGTCCCAGCCTCATTCTGGAGACCATATCTTCTTCTTGCTTATGTCTGTATGTATTCCTGTTCTTCCCCACTTGTCTGGTTCAGCTGATCATCAATCACTTCACTTATCACTGACTCCTCCCCTCCGTTATCACATACACCTGGTTTCAGCAATTATCATCAATCCCATCATGCCCTTCCTTCCTATATAAGGCAGCCATTTTGTGTCACTTAGGGTGCTGGCTTGCTGCTCATGTGGTTGGTCTGTGCCTGAGCTCTGTGTCTTGTGCTCTGTTTGGGTTTGTTGTTTGATAGCTTTGCTCCAATCTAGCTCTCTGTCTTTTTGACTGTTTTTGTGTATTAGCTGTAGCACTGGTTGGAGATACCTTTGGTTATTCTGTGGTTTGACTGTGAGAGAGCTTGGTGTGTGAATGTCAGTATTGTAATTTGTATCAGAACTATTGTCTATTGTGTATTAACCGGTGTATCTCTTTTCTGTTGTTTTCCCAGGGGAAAGGGGACGCACTTGGGAGTGTGTAGGGTAGACGCCCTGGGCTTACACCACCCGTAGGGAAACTCCCCTGTATATACACTAGGAAAGATCTGGACAGGCCATTCCTGTACTTTTGGGTAGGGCGCCTGGATCGTGTGCCAGTACAGGTTTAGGTTCTGTGTTGTGTTGTGTGTCAGGTTAGAGCAGGTTAGGGGTGCAGCCTTATCTATTATTTATTTCCTTTGGTCCTGTCCAGCCCCTTTTCCCATTTCATTTGTGGTGTTATTATTAATGTTATTATTATATTATATTATTTATTACCATGGGTAATTAAAACCCCTTTGTGCAAACGGTACTTTCTGCCTTTGTGTCCTTGTTCGCACCCACGACCCCATGCCTCTGTTGCTGACCTCTGGTGTCCTGTGCGGTGTGGTTGACATCCCACTCCCCTTGTGGGGAGCTGAACGTAACAACCCCTAAAGAGATAATTACACATATTTACAGGGAAACAGAAACACCATGCAGTTGCACTGAAAGAACACAAAATATATAGAATGTAAACTAAACATATAAATGAGTCCAAGCTCAGTTCTTGAGCGCCAGCCCACACTGGGCTGGTCGTGACAGTCATGGCCATATACATTGTCGTTGATTACGGACAAATTACAAACATTTAATGTGTCCAGACTCTTGAAGAAATATACTTTGCCATCGCTAAAGTCCTTCTCACAAATAGCTTTGCCAAAGCTATACTGGAAATGTCATGATATGATTGCAGACACGTTGAAAACAGTTTTGCACATCTCAACAACACAAAGCCTTGTGAATTTAATATACACTTTATTGAGGGGGACTCGAAGTTGCAAAACTGATGAATACAGTCAGTTAATTTTTTATAGATCACACAGGGGAAGCAATCACTGAGGGACTGAAGGACTCACTCGCTGGGATCTGACTGTATATAGCTAACCCACAAACTTGAATGGATGGACACAACTACAATGTTTTGCCTTAGACAACACCTGGCAATTGGTATATAGAAGCAAACAAGATGACAAAGCTATTTTTCATGACAGTTATTAAGAATAAAAAAATAATTAAATGTATTATTATTAGCAAGAATACAATTCAGATGCAGTTATTGTGTAAACTAATATAATTAAATGTAATCTAATTTTGGCAGCATTTCAGTCATATTTATTTTTTACAGTTTAACTTTGGACAACAGGGCTTCGGTGGTTGGACAATGTGATCCGAATGTGCTCATGATCGAAATAATGTTGCCTGAATAGCCTATTCAATGTTGCTGAATTAAAACAATCTTAAAAACAGTCATTACATTTAAAAGTCCTTTGAATTCCATGAAAAAATATATATTAATAGTATATTATTCTACATAGTTTAAAGGCCCCAAGAGGAAATTACTTATTTTTGTTTTCCTTACCATTGCAATAACATTAGAGATATCAAATTGTACTTTGGCATAGTGGTAAGCATTGCTAAGTTGCTACATTTCAGGACAGTCTATGTCATGATGGTCATGGGTTCGAGTCTGACCATGGGTTTACTGACTTTCTCTGGGCCTCCTGCGTGAGGCAACGCAAAATTGGCATAGCGCTGCCCAGAATTTGGGTTAGATAAATCACATTTTCTATCCTACCACGTTGCTCTCCAGCCACTCACAAAGAATTTTCAGATCTTGACAAATTATAATGACAATATATTTTGTTTATATTGCCCAATCCTAGGACACACTGCAGTAATTGTTGTGCTTTACCAACTAATTACATCTGGGTTTACCCATTTTGGGAAGTTCCTAAATAAATAATTGGAGTTTATAACTAACTAGTTACCATAATGAATCATTTTCTATTCTTTCTATTCATATCATAGATCACTGGTTATGATACTAATGAACTACTCTTTTTGGTCATTCTGTTTTTAATCAGGAACCTCCCAAAACTAGTGAACTCAGGCGCACTTAGTTTGTATTGCCCAACATTCACCTCTGTACATGTGTCTTAGGGCTGGGCAATATTAACTAAATATTATTTTTACAACTCATCTACCATGTTGGAAAGAGAGGAACATACAGTGCCTTGCAAAAGTATTCGGCCCCCTTGAACATTTCAACCTTTTGCGACATTTCAGGCTGCAAACATAAAGATATAAAACTGTAATTGTTTGTGAAGAAGCAACAACAAGTGGGACACAATCATGAAGTGAATATTTCAAATGTTTTTAACAAATAAAATACTGACAAATTGGGCGAGCAAAATTATTCAGCCCCTTTACTTTCAGTGCAGTGAGGATCTCTGAATGATCCAATGTTGACCTAAATGACTAATAATGATAAATAATATCCACCTGTGTGTAATCAAGTCTCCGTATAAATGCACCTACTCTGTGATAGTCTCAGAGGTCTGTTGAAAGCACAGAGAGCATGATGAAGAACAAGGAACACACCAGGTAGGTCCAAGATAGTGTTGTGGAGAAGTTTAAAGCCGGATTTGGATACAGAAATATTTCCCAAGCTTTAAACATCCCAAGGAGCACTGTGCAAGCGATAATATTGAAATGGAAGGAGTATCAGACCACTGCAAATCTACCAAGACCCGGCCATCCTTCTAAACTTTCAGCTCATACCAGGAGAAGACTGATCAGAGTTCCTTTGGTAAAGGAAATATTTTACAAATCTGAACAGGAAAAATATGTTCTGTTTTCATTTGATCTCAGCTTGATCATAGATTTATCCAGTCATTAGATGTTTTGCTAAAGTTTAAGACTGAATTGATTTTCTATATTTTTATTGAATACTGAGCGTGTACACTACTGTTCACAGGTCATTCTGCCCTCAATAACCTTTCTATTCTTTGTGCTGAGTGAAGAAGTGACTGATTGACTATTGTATATTTACAGCCAACAAGGTTTCAATCAATCTTTTACCGCCTCTCTAACTCCATATTTTACCTTTTTGGTCTATTCCCTTCATTGGCTCTACTTTTATGAATCTGTGCTCTTGTCTTGAATATGTTTGCCTCTCTGTCTCTGCATCTTTCATTCTCTTTTTCCCCTCCTCTGTGTTTGTGATCTTTGGAGAATAGGTTGTTGATTCTGGACGGGGCCTTGGCTCCTGCTCCCTGGTCTTGGCCATGGTTCGATCAGCCTCTGATTGGATCAGGGCTTTTGTGATGGCTGATGGGACAGATTTAAGCCAAGTGGCACAAACTGAGCGTGCTCAGTAGCCGGCAGATGGACGCTGAGTGAAAGAGCTGTGATTTCTCATTGTGTCTCAGCGTCTTTAGGGGTGCGTCCCCTAGCAGATCCAATGTCCAAAAACTCTATTCACAAATCAGTGGCAAGCACTATCCCAGTCCAAGGAACGCCTATCCAAGTTCTCATCCCTGTGTGTAAACAGGATCGGGCCATGAAATGCTAAGACTGGAAATATCCTGTAGGTCAACACATACCTGCTTACAGTTATCATCAATGTGTGGGTAATAGGGTTATGGTCAATTTAGAAGGATAATTCAAATCCCTATCAATAATATGGTGCAATAAACAAGGATTATTTTTTGTTACTTGAAGTTCCCTAAATCCTAAACGTACTAAATTCTTGACCCCAACCCTAACGTATTAGTTGTTTTCCAAATACATGAAGTCGAGTCAAAGCGTCAGTTTATTCACAGTTGTCTCCAGCTGTTGACGATAATGTCAGATGTTAAGGAAAGATTTGGGTATCAAAACAGCTGCATAAATTGTCAGTTTTTTTAAACACAGCCCAACCCGATTAACAACGTAAAAGGGTTAGATATCAGGAAGTTCATATTCTAATGAAAACCTCTCCACTCTCTAGCAACCTCTGGTCCTCAGTCCCAAATCTGAATAGGATTTACCCCATGGGTGACCATTACAAAGCTACTGCTAGTCTATCTGTGTGTGTGTGTGCTTGCTGATTACTGCAGATTACTTACACCCATGTAAAAACAGGAATTAGTTCCTAATAAGAAGTGCTTAAGGCCTAAAAACATCAAAAAGATAATCGTTATGCAGCGGGGGGAACATCTCCCTATGTCACGCAAGCCCTCCCCAGCCTTCCATTACACATTTAAAACGAGTACATACTTCACTCCGCCCCCTTTCAACCCTCCATCCTGTCCTCCCCAAAAAAAAATTACTGAGCTGTACGTCCGCCACAGTGCTTAACTCCTCCTCTGATCTGGACATTAGCAAGGGAGCTTTGCAGTTTTATTTTTCAGCGAAAAACCATGTAAAAGTGTTTCAGCCCAAAGCCTTACTTCTGAGTGTAGGGCCACAAAGCGTGGATGTTATCCCCTTTCTTTTCTCATCTCTCCTCCCTCTGAACACTCCCATCCCCTGTCTAAAAGTTTTTTAAAGAACCTCCCCAACATTTTGTCTTCTGTGGTGACACACAGATGGAGGGCCACAGACCACCAGAAGGGGCTCACAACATAGCACTGCCCTGGTGCACTACCTACAGCAGTAAAGGCTGTGGTCTGTTCTCTACTTAGAAGGGTGATGGCTTGAGCCAGACCCGGCCAGCAGAAGGTAGATAGATGCCTGAGCACCCTGGCCAAGGCCCAGACACCCAGCTAAAGCTGCCACTACGACTAATCTCTAATCTGGAGATTTACTCTCTCTTTCTCTCTCTCTCTCTTTTTGTAACTCCATCTCCCTCTATCCATCCCTCTCTGCCTCTTGGACTCATATCTGTAAATGGACCTTCTGTGAATATTTTATGCATTTATTGCAAAATATGTTATTAAAGAGAGTCTACCCCCCCACCATTGTCGCTCCGTACCAACCCCCAACAAATTTGCAGATGGTCGCATAATGCACAATCAGCCAGACAAGACGGCTGATTTTATTGTAGAGCTGGACTGGCATCCCTCTGTTTTGGAGGGTTTCCTTGTTAGAAATGCTATATTGTTATCCACTAGCTGTTAGCCATTAGCATTGAGCCAGCAGTAAGTATATTCCATTCTGAATTAAATATGGAGCAAGGCCCAGCCCAAAGAATGGGAGGGTGAATATTTTCAGTGTTTTAAACCAAACTAATGTGAGTTGTCATTAAGTGGCTGCTGTGCATCCTTCTGGTGGATCTACCTTACTGTAGTTGATCGTGATCCCCAGTTCAACATTATTTATTCATCTTAATGAATGACTGGGCATGAACTTCAATTGTCTTCCATTTTTGCATACTAACTTTGTTTTCTTTAGTAACATCACATTTCAGCAAATGAAGGTTAGGATGAATCTTGCATTAGGAAAAGATGAAGTGTCACATTGTCATAGAAGCGAACCTTCGGAAAAGGATGCACCTTCTTTTTAATTGTTTACTATGATGCAGACCCAAGTGATTTCGGACCAAGTAGAATCTATCCCTTCTCTTTCATTAACATTTTAGTCATTTAGCAGATGCTCATACCCAGAGCAACCTACAGTAAGTACAGGGACATCCCCCTGGAGCAACTTTGTGTAAAGTGCCAAGGACATCAAACCGGCAACTTTACATCTACTACAAGTCTGACTCCCTAACCTCATGGGCTCTAAATTTTTTGTGACGCTAACATTGTATAGGTCAAAGATGAGGGGCCTCACCTAATCCCCCTCCCCCAACAAGCCTCCATCCCCCACTCCCTCCTACGTGGGCCTTTGCTGCAATTACGGCCAATCACAGGGCCTCAATAGGAAGCAACGAGGGCTTGTTTGTGCTTTGGTGGGCATTAAGAGGGGGGTGAAGAAAGGAATTAATGACTTAATTGAGGAGGAGAAAAGGGAAAAATCACACCAACTCTGGGAGCTTGGGAGTGTATGAATGGGGTGGCTCGCTGGAACGCTCCTGGAGCAGGGCATTGTGGGATTGCTGAAGTGTCAAGATTTTGGTCATCCTCCAGAGCAGATGGCAGCTCTGCGTTCACATACCAGCCATTCTTGTCTTTGTCAACCCAGCCTGTCTCCTTTTGTTCTTCCCTGTCTCTTTTATGCTAAAATGCATAGCAAGGAAGGTAATAACAACACAACAACACAACAACACAACTGAAATGTTTGTCCCAGCATAACAGTGTCAATGTCTCAACTCTTAGTTACAATCGTATTATTTTTCTTTTCACTGTCTTTGCTATTTGTCCATCCTGTTTTCTAAAGTTAGACCAAATCAGAAAGGATGTTTGCTGTCTCCAGCTTTGGGGTACTGGTGTGCTCTAGCTCTGGCCAGGCTTGGCGGATGCATCCGTATTCATTCTTCTCTAATGTGGCAGAGGGCTCCTACTGCCAAACTCAAGCCAGCCTCTCCAGATCCAGCTTCACAGCCTGATTATTGGGGATAAACATGCAAGGAAAGATTCCTTCTCTTTTTTCCTATCCCTCCATCCATACCAACAGAGACCATAGCCACAGTACTTTAAGAATATCCTGGCAGTTCTGCTTTCTCTGTCCAATCTATCCTTCTGGCAAGATTTCAGCTAGATAGAGTTTAATTAAAATGAAATAAGTAGACAGCTTGCGGTGAGTTTCATTATTACTGTACCACCTAGAACTTATTTTGATCTTCCCATTCAATTCAATGCAAAATAAAAAAAAACATTGATTTCCCAATGTACTTGCCCCATAGTGTTAAGAATGTGTGAGGCTCTTATTAAGTTACTTCCCTTTGAACATTTAGAACTACTTCCTTCTTAAAGGCCTTTAATTGGAACAATTCCTGTAAGCAGTTCTTAGGTAACATACAAGTATCACTCTGAGCCAGTTCATGTAAAACAACTCAGAGTAGGGAAAGGCTAACAACCTCCCCTTTCTGAATTATGTATGAAACTGGCTGACATTACTTCAATTAAATTGCAACAGCCGTGTTTACTTTTAGTACTCCCTCTGATTGTCCACTCCTAAAAAAAGGGGCCAAATGAAAGCAAAGAAAGTAAGGAAAGATAAGTGTGTGTGACACCAACAGAAACCCGCCAATGCAACAAAGACACACAAGAAGATTAGCATGACAGAGAAGGCTTCACACATTAATACACAATATGAACCCTAACTGCCCGCGATGGCTCAATGCAATATGCATCTCCTCTCAATCCGCCTCTTACTCTCTTCATGTTTTTCTTTTCACATCTCTCTTTGCGCTCTTTTTCTGTCCAGCTTTTCTTTCTTGTCTCTCATCTTTTTCCCAGCCTCTCTGCGCTTTCTCAGTAGGTGTCTGAAGGGCCCTTGATAGTTAGGGAGATGGAGCCTAGCCTTCCCCAGGGGCAGGGGCTAGAGTGGAGGGCCAGAAGGAGAGAAGAGGGCCCCTGTCTGGAGGACAGAAGGATAGATAGATGGATCTGTGTATGAATGTAAGGAGATGGCATAGAAAATGGGCCCCCCATTGATGGAGTAAGGACCAGGTTGGCAGCACTTAAGAGCTGCACATCCTTGTCTTACCCAGGTCCTTAAATGCCTAGCCACAGAATTTGAATTTGTTTTGTCTCCCTCAGATATTTGGTGAGTCTGTTACTCAGGAGGTCATGTCATCCACTATCATCCACTTTGTGGCAAAATGTATTTCTACTCAAAGAAAAAACAATATGTTGTTCAATATATTCATATGGACATATTTATGTAGGTTGTTTTGGTAGTGGTCATGGGTTTGTTCCAATTAGAGGTCCTTTCCACCCTATTTGGATGTCAACCCTCTTCATTTGGCAGTCACAGGAGATAGGATTGCCTAAAGCAACCTCCTCAAGGTGATCCAGAGATCGGGGATATCTTTGAGCCCCCCCGGAGCAAGTGCAAAAAGCTGGTCTGCACAAAAGGCTTGTTGACGTGTGAGCACTGTTGAAAATCCCTCTTCATCAAAGGTACACTGATACAAATGCAATTAAGGTGTTTCTAGTTTCTGGCTGAAACAAAAATCTGGTGAGATAAAAAGGCTCAGTCATACCATTAACCATACAATCATTATCGTAACTCCACAGATTGTCACTAAGTAGCTGAGGGGTCAAAGCCTGTGAGCCAACCTTTGGGTGGAAAAGTTACATGGCTTCCACAACTAGAAAATACCAAGTAAGGGGCCATGTGAAATAAAGTCATTTAACCGTTGAGTGCAAAAATCCCCCCTTTTGATAATGATATCAGTAGCCTAATAGTCTTTTGTTTGATAATGAGGGGTGCTATTTCTGACAAGGAATAATAGGACTGGCTATTACACAGTTTCATCTGTTGGGACTGAATAAATAACAAGTCTCTGCACTATTCTCTACTAGAATAAAATACATATGTCACTAATTGTGGGGGTCGTGTAAGTGGGCTGGGATCAGAGAGGGTATAGTAGATTGAGGGGAACCTAAAGGCCTTTACTTTCTATTGTTAGGGATGCAGTAACAATGAAGTCCATTTGAAGAGTTAATGATACGCTTTACTCCGCAGGTAGGTACAATCCTGCTATGTGGTCTCGTGTTTGATTTAACCTTTTGGCAAGTCTGTTTTTATGCTAATTGTACAGTGCAGTAATAATTAGGATACCGATGATACAGGTAGTTTTGTTTCATATTTGTGGTGCATGCATTTTTTTATAGATTATAAATCCAACTTTTTGATTTTTACAGTCTAATTTAAGCTCTAGTTGAGTTTACTAATCTTCTACCAATCTATGACACATTGTTTTTTACTGAAATTATGTAATAACATTGTTTATTTTAATTGTATTCACGATCAGTAGCCACTTTAACTTAAATATTATATTTCTAATCTCACTGCAGTTTTTGTAATAAAAATCCATAGTTGCTTTGTTCAGTCAGAACTATCACCTTATGGTCAGGCTGTTCTCATGGTGATACGTAAAATATCGTACAAAGCAAGAAATTCGTACATGTGTAAGTTTCCGGAGCCATGGAAACGTAAAGCCTCAAACAATTACAAAATGTAAAAACAGTCAGTTTACCTTAACCTAACCCTAACTCCACCTTTCCCTAACCTTATCCTCAATAACCTAGCATGTTATGCCTGAATTAAACGTTCCCTATGAACTTTAAATTGTAATCGATTGGTCTATTCTTGGAAATGTTCTGGTAGAAATGCAATTCAATTGTCAGACAAGGCCTCGGGTCACTATTACAGCTGGCAAACAGTATTTTAAGTCAGTTTTGCCAATATAAGAATCAGTTGTCTCATATGAGATCGGAGATACTTAAACTTTGCTCCTGTACCCACAGATTCTTATAAAGAATTCCTAATTTTAGTCAAAATTTCAATATTGGCTGTACACTCAAGGCATATAAAAATACAATTCAAAGATAAATTGGAGGTATAAGTATAGACTATAACATTTTTATTTCTTGCTTTTTCAATATACATACAAATCTTTGGGCACCTCTGGAAAAATCATTTGGTTACAATCAATAAATGCTTAACTTTCATTTTTGACATTGGCAGCTGGAAGATTTTGTAGCCTTTACCTGTTTGGTGAAAGTCCATTATCTTCCTTTTCAAGTCCTCAGAGGAGCCCATGGTTGTTGAAACCAGCAGAACAACCATCACCCTCTGACAGATCAGAAGATATGGAGTTATATTAAAAACTTCACCTGAACCACTGAAACCATGTAGTAATCATCTTTATAATAAAAAATGAAGAATGGTCCAAAACCTTTGCACGTGTCATGTCTACTCATTATTTTAAAGTATATTGAATGCAAATAAAATCCTACTGTATATTAAATGTTAAATGTAAAAAATGCAATTTTTCACTTTGTACTATGTAGAGTTCCAGTCAACCTCACAATCTTTTTCAGGGGTGTCCAGACTTTTGCATACAAGAATAACATCATGTTTACCAACTTAGAATAACAGAACTTTAAGAGTGCCATATCCACATGTAAAGCATTAGAATTGGGACATTTGGCTCATAGGAATTTTCTGATTGATCTGACTGGTCTTTGATAATAGTATTAAAAGCGTCTTAAAAGTGACTGTGTTGAAGGATAACCATCTATATAACATATCTCCAAGCCTCCTCAATCTCAACACAAATATACAACTAAACTTGAATGGCAAAAAGCACATTCTTAACAACAACAAAAATCTTGCTGAAGGTTTTAGCTAACATTTCTTTATTTTGTGTCATGGATGATAATAGCTGAAAACAAAGAGGCGTTGTGGTAGAAATGGTTCACTACAATGACAAAAGCCTGTGCTGTGTGATTACAGCTGTGGTCGTCATTAGCACGGGCCTCTTTAATGTAATTGATGGAGTGGATTCTCATATCAGACTTCAATAGACTGGGCAGGGTCCCCTCGCTTGTTTGGACTCATCTGTATTCACTGGGAGTGAGTTTGTGTGTGTGTTACAGAGAGAAAGACTGTGATAATTACAACTTCACACTCTTCAGACACTTAGAGAAAAGAGCAAAACAAAGCATGGAAATTCAAGTGCGTGCCTCTTTATATGCGTGTGTGTGTGCTTGCCTTCATGTGAGAGGATTGCATCTATATATTTATTTTCTAAGCTTTTACAGTAAGTCTGTTTCAGTGAGTGTGTCTGTTTTGCACAAGTGTGAGTGTGTCTAGCCATGGGAGTGAGACTGTTTGCATTCGCTCAAGGATCCCGACCCTTCCAAAATTACACTGGGGGGTGGGGCGCCTCCCCACACATTAGGTGCTTACAAAAGACAGAGCACTAATGCATCATCTAATTGGCCGAGGCTCCTGCTTCTGCCTCTCCCTACATCACTCTATTAGCTCAGTAATTACGCATATGCCTCGGCAAGGCGTACGTCCAGATAATGGCCGCCTCAAGGGCCCTCGAGCACGGCAGAGAATCTGTCGCTGCGGGAACACCACAAGCTCTCCAACTATTTCCGCAGCTACAGCGCCGACCAGCAAAACACAATGTGTTCTGGCAACTTGAACACACAAATAGAGTTGAAATGTTCAAATTCTTAGGGACTGCTGATGAGAGATTGGGACCTTGTGTTGCTTGCAATGCCTTCTTCTTGATAACGTTTGTACCTTTCTAACCCTGGTTTAGATGTCCCTATTTCTCTCAGTCTTGTGCTCCCTCACTATAATTTTTGGCTTTTCCCACTCTCTCTTTTAACTTTTCTATTTCTCCAACACTGCTGTGATCTCAACATCAGGAATAATTCACCGATCTTCAATCTCAATTGAAATCACATAATCTTTCAGAATGGAAACAACCGCCCTCCTCTCATCCCCAGATCACTGTTTCTGAAAAGAACAAAGACCTTCTTAAGTAATTCCCTGGGTCAGGGAAGCATATAATATGGATTACCCCCCCACACTCTCAATCTGGGATATTGTCCCATCTATCTATCCCTCAATCCTGTCCAAGGCAGATTGTCAGACTCTCAGCTGACCGGGCCTTCTCTGCATTATCTGTTTTTAAAATCAGATAAATAAATATATAAATAAAGCGCCCAGTGGTAATGCTAATATATACCCTAAGAGGGTCTAAGGCTCCAGATCCATGGACTTAATCCTGGTTTTGGGAGGTATCTTCTCCTGCCCTTTTCAGAGATTTGTGAGATCACTGTCTGTCCAGGGGAGAGCCTGCTGAATTATTTGTCCATATTGTGTTAATCTGTTGGCATTCAAATTGTGGTGGACTAAGGTTCAAGTAGGGAGGGATTACAGCAGATTGGACCAAAGCTGATGAAGGCAAGCTTCTCAGAATGCCCTAGTGTTTTGGGGCTGGGTGGTTTGCTAGCCTACATACTGGCTGGATAAACGTAGGACTAGGGAATCTAACAAGGGTGTCTAGGTGTCTTAAGAGGGGACTTAACTCTGTTTAATACCATATTTGTATGGTACAACAAAAAACATGTCTACAAGAAATTGTAGATAATGCAGATTACTAATATTTCCTTCTCATAAATGGCACACCCAGGGTTTACAAGTTTGAAACCCTATCAACTTTGTCACTCACAACTGTTCTGATTCTATACACATCTATTGACAGGCCAAAGGTTGAATAAAAAGAGGTGCTGGTACTGGTTTGAGGTAGTATTTACTGTATAGGGGCTGTATGGAGCTAAATGAGTCTCAATAAAGATAAATGCACACACTACATTCACATATGCACACAGAGAATCCATACATGAACACACATGATTTATACATGCACACACATGATTCATAAATACACACACAGGATACACAACTGCACACGAAATTCACAAATGCACACACAAAATTTAAAAAGCACAGAAGATTCACAAATGCATACAAAATTCACAAATGCACAAAAAATTCATAAATACACAGACAATTCAGAAAGGCAAACAAAATTTACAAATGCACACAAGATTCAGAAATGCACAGGACATGATTCAGAAATGTATTTCTGATGCACACACAAATATATCTTGATTTACAAACTGCTAACGGTCTGTGAACGTCACTGCATTTGTGTGTGAATTTTGCAATAGGGTCCAGCTGCGGCCTGTAGCCACTCACGCCACGCCCCCGCTCACGCCACCCCCCCGCTCACGTCAAGCCCCTTGACTAACCTTAGTAGCTAGCGCTAGCTAGTATGTACTAGTGATGGGAAGTTCGATTCTTTTTACTGAATCGTATCTTTGAATCTCTTTCATTCAAATGAACGAATCATTTTGATTCGTATCGTTCATTTGCGCATGCGCAACTCGAAATGAACGAAAAGAACCAGTATACTGATCCGTACCATATGTACTGGATAATAGAAATAAGCCTTCGCAAAGAAGAAGGAAATAACAAAATTAAATATAGTTGCAAGCAACGATGGGACGGGGTACTCCGATATGGCAAGTATAGGAAAATAGGCTTCCAATGGTACCAAACATTACTTTCTAGCATGTACGGTTCAGGAAATATGACATTGTGAAATTATCGTGAGTCTTTGAACCATTGGGTCGGCCAGTATGTCAGCCATTTTGTATTGTATTTCTTAGTGCTTAT
>JACXGM010029773.1:0-13542 GCA_016801145.1 Umbra pygmaea
CCGCGAGGCCCTGTGATTGAACTTGCTTCGCTAACACATAAAACATATGGAGTCAGATTTATAGATATTATGTATCTACGAGGCAATTAAGATCTATTAAGATCATTCTCCACGCTTTCTATTAAGCCATTATTACCTGTTTAACTCAGAACAATAATTAAGGGAAAAAGAAATATATCGTTTATTAATGTATTAATTTCATGTGCATATTAATGGTATTCTCTCAAATTCCCATAACTACAAGTCCAATAAGGGAAAGGCAGGAGCGTAGTCGTAACTCAGGCTTAGGTCGGGACCGGGGTCAACAGGCTGGCAGTACAAGGGAGTAGGCAGGCTCGTAGTCCAAAAACAGGCAGAGGTTCGAATACCGGGAAAGGACAAAAGACTGGCAGGATTAACAGGACAAAACGTAATAATAGCTAGAACGACAAGTACACGACAAGACGATCAGGCAAATGCCAACAGACTCCAGTGGACTAAATACAAAAAGGGACTAATGAGGATAGGGTGCACCTGATGAGGGGAGGAGAGAAACACAGACAGGTGAAACACATAAGGACATAACAAATTCACTACAAATTCACTACAAAAGAGAACTGAAAAAAAAATTTGAGTCATCGAATTTGCTTTACGGGCGCAGACATCTTGGTTGCGGATGTGACGATTTTAGACAAGAGGGAGGAGTAATCTAGCTAGCTAACTGATAATAATTGGGATGCTAACAGAAAACAGTATAAAAACAAAATGTAAAACAAAATGTAACATTACTTACTGGAAAAACTGAACTGCCAACTGCTTTGAGTGTCTTGTCTTACAAACGAACGCCATAGCCACGCCCTAAACGCCCCTTTGCTTTTTTGCCAATTTTAATTTAAACAAGACCATCATTTTGAATTTTTTTTTACATCATAATAAATTTCAGGCTTAAATCTAGCGATTGAAATCATATACTCATTATGAAAATGTTTACTGAGGTAATAAATCAAGTGAGACGTGTCTCTCATTCTCATAGACTATTACAGAAACCGAGCTCTTTTGCAACCATACGTACCACCCCCAGGCCCCCCAGCTAGAATTCAGATAGAATGCAAGTTTAAGGCACTTCCTCATTTGCGTCAAGTTTCCAAACTGGATGCTCACCCTGTTGTCATTAGTAGTTGTATGTGTATATTTATTCTCGCTACCCTGAGCGTCATCAGGAATATGAGTTATTTGCTGATGTATTGAATGGCATTTGTACTGTCAGTTGTGAGAAGGGTGTCACATACATTTGGAAGTAATTGCGTACGATCTAGACTATATCTGTATACATATAGATTAGCCATTCAGTGTCTGTGCCGCTGCTAAAGAGCACATAGGCTATATTTTATCGTTTATTGTTGTGCACTCGCATAGGTTATACCCTGTAACCAGTGTTTGTATGCTGTCAGACTCAGTACAAATACATCTACAATCAAGTGAGTTCTATATCTTTTAGAGTTTGAATGTTTAGGCGTTCGGCCTTTACCAACATAGTAGCCAGTGTACGTACCACTGTATAAGTGTACGTAACTAAATAGGTATAATTGTTGAGCGTTCGCTGCATTCTGTGTGGATCTGCCTATTACAACTGTATGTTCCCGAAGCTTTGGAATAAACCATTAACAACTAAATTTTTCCTGCTTTTGAGTCTCCCTCTCTCAACACAACAACCAGCATGTGACAACCATTACATTTAAATTTCCATAAATATGTAAAACAGTGCTCACTGTGCCTTTTTTACTGTATTACCTATTCTACCAATAACTGTGTAAATTAATGTTTCAGTCTGGCCTATTACTCCTGTAGTGAAAGACGTAGTTCACAAAGTGCAGAGAGGTAATTGTCATTGTCCATATCACACACCACAGCCTTATCACACCATTTTATTGCCTCTTCTTTCTCCCCCTGGATTTTATACACAAACCCCAAAATACCACAGGCCTCTGCATCCCCTGGGTCTCTTGAGACACGCTTCGCTGCAATCATTTTCAGTTTTTTGGCACATTGCTTCCCCTCGCTACTGTCCTTCTGCAGCTACAGACCTTCTCTGTAGTGCTTGATGGCTAGAGGTTCACATTTTTT
The DNA here is from genome assembly GCA_016801145.1 of Umbra pygmaea. Lineage (NCBI taxonomy): Eukaryota > Metazoa > Chordata > Actinopteri > Esociformes > Umbridae > Umbra > Umbra pygmaea. Next base: position 2,104 of record JACXGM010029773.1, read on the forward strand.
GTGATACTGATGGAAATGACAGAGTACAACTGGACCACTAAGTTTTTAACCTCTGCATATGACAGTGCCAACTCTGCCGTGGCATAGGTGAAGGAAGGCTTCAGTGATGTTGCCTTCTCCAAATGATACATGTTCTTATGAAGAAGCTCCTGGATCTCAGCTTCCTTGGCGTGAAATTCTTCCTCCCCAAATCTTTTATAGACAGCAAGTTTCAGGCCTAGTAGGACCATGAGGACTGCATCTCGTGGGTTGACCTCTAGAGCTCGTCTGAGCTGTTTAATAGCTGGCGAGTCATTAACGCTAGTGAGTTCTTTTTCCGTACGATACAATGCGATCGCATAACCTACATTCCACTCACTCTCCATCGGCTCCAGTTCCAGAGCTTTCTTGAAACATTCTAGTGCTTTGTCGTAGTATTTATATGAAAACTTCAGGAATGTTCAACCCTTGTCACCATATACTTCAGGGTGGAGGACAGACATGGAAACAGTTGGAAACTTCCAGTTTCTCTAACTAGCTCTGGCATTTGACATAATCACCCATCTGGTAATGTAACCAGGTGAGGTCTCACATTTATTCTTAATTCAATGTTCTATGTATTCATGTGCAAACCAGTGAATATCACCCCGTACCGTATGGTATGGTTACTTACCCGTGTACCGTTACAGCCCTAGCTTTTGGACACAACAGCCATTGTGTTTTCCGGGCCAAAGAGGAAAAGGACCATCCAAGCTGTTATCAGCATTAGGTCCAAACATCCCTGCATTTTCCAGCAGGACAACGTCAAACCACATTCTAGCCGGATTACAAGCGCAGAGTGCGGGTGCTAGCATGGCCTACCTGCAGTCCTGACCTGTCTCCGATTGAAAATGTGTGGCGCATTATAAAGTGCAAAATAAGGCAACAATTGTGCAGCTAAGGACATGAATAATGGATGAATGGGCGAAAATCTTACTTGCTAAACTGAACAAACTGGTTCAAGTACAAATGACACACTTTGAAAATAAAGGGTGGCTATACGGTTGGCCACAAACCGATGACCTTGTTACAGTGATCTGCTGAAGCATACTACAAAATGACATAGGATGTGGTCTACATAACCGTTGTACAAAATAGAGGTCTATATAATAAGTCAGCATATACAGTAGTCTACATAACAGGTAACACAATTTGACGGCATAATACAATAACAACAATCTCCCACAAACACTCTATCAGGGTTCCTGACCTCTGCAACAGCACCGCCCCATTCCACTCTCAGAAGCATCCACCTCCACCACGAACTGCAATGTCGGGTCGGGATGGGCCAGAAAATGTGCGGATGAGAACAGGACCTTCATTGAGATGGTCCTGTTCACCGACGAAGCCCTTTCCACTTCGTCTGTGAATGGCAGCCTACTTGGCCCACCCTTAAGCAGGGACATGATCGAAGCTGCAACCTTGCCAAAACCACAAATGAATTCAGTATTAATTAGCAAATCTAAGAAATGCGGTACTGTTTTCACTGTGGTTGGAGTTGGCTAATTACCCACAGCTTCAATGCAATCCTCCTCCATCTCCACCCTGGATGTGGTAATGCGACACCCTAACTGTACGTACACACTGCCACAGACTTGAGCTTAAAAAGAAGCTCTGGATGCCCTGTCAAGGACGCTTGTCAAAAAAGTACAGGGAAAGCTTTAGACGCTTTTGGCCACTTTGGCTGCTCTGACGTCGCAGGACATTCACATCAAGCAAGACTAGTAGACGTACTTAAATTCCGAATGGTTGACTGTCGTTTGCCACTGAACCGTGTCATAGCTCATTACCATAAAGTTGAACAAACTTCAACTTTTCTGCTTGACGCTTTGGTCGCTCAACACGCCCAAAACGCGATGCCGACTGATGTGCCGGTCCTTGCAGCTGAGAGAAGCCGGCTTCCATTGAAAATGAATGACTTCCGGTAACTTTGAAGCTCACGTCTGTGGCAGTGTGTACGTACAGTATGGAGATGGCTTGTTGGGAATAAAAACACTTTTCAGCTTTAACATTAGGCTTATGCTCCAACAGCCTCCGAAGCACTTTGCGAACCTTGGCAACAAGCTGTTCATGTGTAATTGTGTACACCAGGATGTTGTCAAAGTATGCACCCCCACATGTCCTGGAAGATGTCATTCACAAAGGCTTGGAACACTTATGGATTATTCATAAGACCATACGACATGACCAAATACTTGTCATGGCCAGTCGTAGTGCTAAACGGCGTCTTATACTCATCTCCCTCTTGGATATGCACAAGATTGAAGGCACTTCGCAGGTCCAATTTTGTAAAGAAACATGTGCAAAGTCTGAATACTCAATAGGAATGGGATTGTCAGAGGCACTGTCTGGAATTTACAATGTGGTGGACCTCAGCAAAACCGGAATGCACCTTCCCAAGCACCCCTGCGACCATCCTTCTTTGGACCTAAGGGGCCAAGACACAGTAGGGTTATGAACAGACAACCAAGGAAGCCCTAAACACTATGGGACTAGAGGGGGTGTCTATTACATACAGCGATATCATTTCAGTGTGGGTAGGAAGCTATTTGTAGTAATTCAGTTTTATAATGGCATTAACAGGTAATGGATGTTTTAGGGGCCAGTGTTGATATTGACAGCTTTTTGTAATTTCAGTCTTTTTAGTTTTTATCAGTCTACTATAACTAGGGAAAGCATGTCTTATGTGGTTGGACAAGGCTATCTGATTGTGCACATGATGTGAGTAAAAGATTGCCCAAATATTTCTATTTTAATTCGAAAAAATCTAAAGACTAAAATGGGAAAATATAATGATTTAGTTTAAGCTTCATTTTAGTCTTTTTATTGTTTGAGATCATATAAGATGTTAACTGAATTTACATCCCATCATCTGCAGAATCCAAATGCAGTGATCAAATACATTTCAGCTTTTGTCTAGAGTCTTTGGATATTGATAAAAAGTTAAACTAAGTAAGACTAATGTGGCTGCCAAAATCAACCCTGTTAGGGGCACAAGGGGAATACCTAAGGTTTTACACAAACTCTGATCAATGAAAATACCCGCTGCCCCTGAATGGACTACGGCCTAAAACGGGTTGTTGCTAGGGAAACAAGTAAATTTGCCACACACGGAATTGGGCGGTAGGACTAGGTACCTGAGACAGACGCAGGAAGCAATTTGCAGCAACGTGCTCTCTTTTGCCGCAGTGGAAGCACGGATTCCGACGCCTGTCGGACCCTTTCTTCTTATCCTGGAGCCCTGTTTTTCCCAATTCCATGGGCACAACCTCAGGACTGGCAGCTGGACTAGGTGGAACCACTGGGTTACTCCCGGTGCACTCGTGTGCCTGCAGGAGACTGTCCAACTGGATCGCCAGGTCTACTAGCGGGTTGAAACCCATAATTTCACCCCTAAATCACATTAAATACGTTCTGAGGGAACTATTTTGTAAAACCGAAATATGTCAAATATGAACGTATGAGAGGGTCAATTACGTTTGTAGGGAACTAAATTGAACACTTTAGTTTTTTTCACTTTAATTTTTGCTAGGGCGGAGGTTGGGGATGGTGGATGGGCGTATAAATCCGCGACTTGCATGCCAGTGTTCGCGAGTTCAAATCCAGACCGGCACTTTGTGTGTTTTGTTCTACATTGGTTGCGTCATGCAGACACGCGATTTTCGGTTTTTGTAATGTTAACCTTAACCTTAATTCTAACCTTAACCTCAGTAACGTCATATCTAACCTTAACCGTTAGTAACCTCATGCGTAACCTTAACCGTTAGTATCCTCTTACCTAACCTTAACTGTGAATGTTGCAATATAATTTCGAACGCTATGGAATGTATGGAATGTTCTCGGATAAATCCGCTAAACGAAATGTACCTGAGCAACGTAATTCAAGTACAAATATAGCCTAATACCAAAACGTGACGTTCAAACGTAAAAACACCCTAAATAGGTTGGCATAGAACGTAATTTAGGTTTTCAAAATAGTTTCCTGAGAACGTAATTTGGGAGAAATTCTGAGATTTATGGTTGCATCATTTTGGTGCACTGAAATTTATCTATGAAAGCTTTATCTTTCCAGCCACAGCCAGCCACCAGTGGATATTCCCTTGCAGTTTTGTCCCCCTGGCGTAGATGATATAACCGTTCACCCACATCCCTGCCCTCGGGATGATGGTCGAACACAGAACTGAGTAGGAGAGTGAAATAGCTGTGATGACAGGTGCTGATTCGAAGTGGTGTTAGCCCACTTTAACGTGCGTCCAGAGAGACAGGAGATTTGTGCTAATATTTCATTGGTGTCTGTTACCCCAGGAGCAGTGGTGGAGAAATATAACTCCAGTTGGAGCAGGAATCCCTGGCAATGGGACGAGGTCCCATCATAGTCCTTGGGCAGAGCAAGGCGAATGGCAGCTGGTCCATGGTGTTCAATGGGGACTCCAGGAGAAACCGCTGGGGTGCTGGGAACAGCAGGAGCAGGTGTTGAGACAAAGTGCTGCTCTATGCATGTAACGCTATGCACAACTTGATTTATGGCATTGCCCAGTCATTCCAGCAGAGTTTGGTGTTCCATCAGCCTAGTTTCGATGCTCGGCTTCCAAGCTAGGTCTACAATAAGTCAGCATATACAGTAGACTACATAACAGGTAACACAACGTGCTGGCATAATACAATAGCAGCAATCTTGCACAAACACTCTATCAGCACCTAAGGCTTATATAGGCAATAGACAGACACAGATGCTTTCAATCAGTGCTGATGAGGTATGTGGAATGACAATGATGGCTTCAGAAGACAGGGGAACCCGAGCACCTGATCCTGTTCGCGTCAGTAGGGGGTGCTCCAGGATTGTCCATGCTGACAATATTCCTGAAGTAATGTGGCTATCAGAAACATTTTATTAGGGATGGAACCTAGGCAGAAACCTAGAGAGGAACAAGACTAAAGGATAAAGCCAGTCCTCTTCTGGCTGTGCTGGTGGAGATTACAATAGTGCATGACCTTTGTTCATTCATGTATTTACACATTGAAATTATCCATGACTCAGCGAATACAGGTTGGCTGTGGCCAAAGAAAGGTAAACTTGGTCTGGGATGACTAAGTGGACTGTGTGCAATAACAGCAGGATTTGTCAGGCTGACACTAGACCAGCAACACATCCAATGGACTTAAGATGTGGAAAGCAAGGATTCATGAGGCCAAATAGTCCCAAGGTGAAGTCCATGGGCTAAGATCCTCCTAAGATGCAAAAGGAAACTATAGAAATTAGAGCGAGCACTCAGATCCAATACCTCAGCATATAAATCACATTCTTTCTCGCCCCCAACGAATCAACAAATGCAACATATGATAAAAACATGAAACAGTACATGAAATATTAAATACTTGTGTAATAACCACCGTACCAACAACAATGTCAGAAAAAACATGGAAAGTTAATTATACTTCAATAGGTCAGGAAATGCTTTATCCTTTAAAGAACCATTGAATTCAATTCTGTGTACCTTAAAAGTTCTTAATCTGTTCATGGTTTCACCTGGAACCTGCCGATCCAACAGAGAACATTGCTATAACCCTTTTTTTAGAGTGTATATTGTACATCATCATAATCAAAGACTGACATAAAAGTGTCCTGTACAATTTCCTGATGATGTGATGTGTCTTTTTTCTGACCACAAGCATTTTCACAATTACATTGCTTGGCACATAGACACCTAAAATGTAAATTAACTTGTGTACTTTTATAGTGTTACTCCTGTAATGAGTCACAAATTATCATGACATCACTGTTTAATGCATGCATGGATGATGTCTTATATGCTGTGGGACTTTAATTAACTTGAATGATAGTGACAATGTTGTGCCGTGAATGAGGACAGATGATATTACCTTAATGCATGTAGGAGTGGTGTTTTCTGCTGTGGTTTGCTGTGAGTCAGAATAAATAAGATGGTTGTGTACAAATGGGGTGTTTGCATGGAGACTATTTGTGTTGGCTGGGACGTTAGCGAAAACGAGAAGCAGCTAACCAGTCCTAATCACCTCCAGTGCCTTGGACTAATTGATTAGCAGGTGCTTAACAGGAAAATGGAGGTGTCGAAAGACAGAGCAGCTTGAGGGAGCTAAGGTCATGCGGTGTGGTGATTTTAACACCCATAATGAGTTGTTGGGTAGTGTGCGGAAGAACGGTAATGGCAAAACTGCAGAGGAGTGTGTAAAAGTTTATATTACCATTGTAATAGGTTTTGTTAGTATTGTAATAGTGTGAAATATTGTATATTAGTGTTATAAGAGTGTGTAATAGTGTGTATTAGTGTTGTAATAGTGTTTATTAGTGTTGAAATAGTGTGTATAAGTATTATAAAAGTGTGTATTTGTATTGTAACTGTGTGCACAAAAATGTAATAAGGTTGTAATAGTGTGTATTACTGTTGTATTAGTGTGTAATAGTGTGTATTAGTGTTGTAATAGTGTGTATAAGTGTTGAAAAAGTGTGTAATAGTATTGCATTAGTTCGTAATATTGCTTAATAGTATTGTAAAAGTGTGCAATAGTGTGTGTTAGTGTTGTAATAATTTTAATTCTCCTCTTTAATCAAGAGCTTGTTCTTTCAATTTGAGTGCATTAATATTACGTTCAGAATTTGTAATAATTTTCCACAAAAACTTGCTCTCACACTCAAATAGCCACTGCTCGCGCTTGGATTTGCTGTGCTCAGGGGTGGATCTAGACATTTTCACCTGAGGTGGCAAAGACATGGCAGGAGATATTTGTGGTGTGGCATGAAGCAGGCACTGGAAAAAAAAACACATAAACCAAAGAAAATCAATTTTTGTTGCTACTGAAGGAAGACTAAACAAAAACAAGTCAGCCAGCCTAAATTTAAATGTGAGATAATAGAAATAGATTTGCGAAATATAGTTTGAATAGATTCATGCCTCATGCAGCTACAGCATCTGCAAGAGGATGGATGATGAGCACTAAAAATAGGATCAAGATTAAACAATTACTGCTTGAATGTTGTTTATTTTATTTATTATTTATATAACAGTCTAATATAGTTCATCTAAAATTGAACTGTATATTGAATGCATGTAAATGTAGAATACATAACTTTTTTTAAACTCACAGATTTAATATATGTGAATATACAGCTCTGGAAAAAGTTAAGAACCCCTGCAAATGTTTCTTAAATCAACCCCATTAAAAACCTCTGGAATGTGATCAAGAGGAAGATGAATAGTCACAAGCCATCAAAGAAAGACAAGTTGCTTGAATTTTTGCACCTTGAGTGACAAAGTCACCCAACATCAATGTGAGAGACTGGTGAAGACTATGCCAAAACGTATGAAATCCAATTATTATTATACATTTATTATTATTCCACCAACGATTTATTTCTGAACTCTTCGTAAGAATCACTCATTAGTATTGTGTTGTTTAAAAATTAATATGAACTTATTTTCTATGTTTTCATTATTCAAGGTCTGATAATGTAATTTTTTTAGTTTTTTGCCCTATTGTCATTTTCTGCAAATAAATGAAATAAATGACAATTTAGAATTTGGGAGAAATGTTGTCAGTAGGTAATGGAGTAAGACAATTTTTCACTTAAACCAAACACACAACTATCAATAGTAAAACCAGATTAAATGGTTTCTTAATATTTTCCTGAGCTGTATTTACATACAGGGGCCTGTTTTCCTCAAATTTTTATGTTAGACGTGCCTGAAGTATCTGCTCCCATTTGCATAGACAGCATTCCCGAATCTTGCTCATGTAGAGACTTGAGACCATAGTAGAAATAGAGAAATAAATATTTTGTTCCGATGGGCTTCTCCCTTGACTGTATGCCTCCATGTCCTACCGATTGTCTGCGAGCATCTACTGGAATATACGGTAATTTCTCTACTGTGTGACAGGAAGTCACGTGGTTATGAGACAGTAACTAGCATACGTTTACAAAAACTGCTGATACGGGGCCATAACGTGAGGTACAAGGTATTGGAGCTTTTTATCCATAGTCCTGTTTCTTTAGAAATAAACAATGGAGAAATAGAGTCTTTAAACGCTTCCGATTTCAATTTATTCGCTGTCAAAGTGACCCCTAAACTCATTGGAATGAATGGAATGCTAACGTGAACTGATAGCCTGGTAGCATCTGAATCGCTACATTCAAGCCTCGACTTCCGGATGAAAAGCTACCGCCTTGTACAAGCCTCGACTTCCGGATGAAAAGCTACCCCCTTGATTGCGACTTGGGCTGTTCTTCTTCGATTACGTTTAACTGGTGGTTGGTACTCAAAATAAATTGTGCATTACTGCCACCACCTGGAAGTTCATCATTGCCACACCAAAGTCGAGAAAATACATAGACGCTACTTTTAGAGAGGGGTGACCTGGGGCCACCATTAATGTAACATAACATTGTAGTTCTAATGATAACAATAATATTATTAGGGTTCAACCACAAAGTGGTAGAACCCTATTGTTTTCGTGTTGAATGGTTATTATTTGTTTCTGCCACGCCGGCTGAAATTCCCGTGAGCTGGAATGAGCTAGAAACATGAAACTTTGGGGGAATAACTGGAAATGGTGTACATGTGCTTCCATAGAAATATGAACCCAATCGGCCACATGGTGGCGCTGTAATTAAGGCTTCAAAACAATAAACTTTGAAAGGCCACGCCCCTCACACTGTAAGTCTGATTGATTTGAAATTTCTCACACAGGTGCACCTCAGTGTGCTCTACAAAAAAGCCTTAAGGACCATTAGGGTCCGCCTACATAACCTTTGAAAAACACATTTTTGACATCTCCTCCTAAACCGTAGCTCCGATTGCCACCAAAATTTCAGTGAATCATCATTGGACCAAGTTTATTAAAAGTTAAATAAACCATGTTGATATCTCAATTACTTTTCAAGTTATTGACCAATGAACTTCGAAAGGGGTGTGGCTCTGGACATTAATGAACACAAATGAGCAACCGTAAGTCCAATCATCACAAAACTCACAGGATATGTTCAGATAAATGCCCCAGACATACACAGACAGTGTCATATACATGCCCCTCCAGGGGGCGCTACAAGCGCTACAAGTGCAAGATAGGTAAGTGGCAATACACAAATGTTACTATTAATTGTATATTCATTCTCCAATCATGACAAATCTCTTAATAATTAACAGAACCACACCCTGCAAGTCTCATTCAAATTGACCACTAGGGGGCGCTTTAAATGTATAATAATTGCACATGGATTAACATAAATCAAGCTATAGATCATAAAAATGATAGGATATGTTTTATAACAATGTTGAACATTGTGTGAAATTACTTTGAAGACGCTATTGAGAAAAAAGGGTTGAACCTGCAAATTGGCGCTTGCGGCTATATTTTTTATATGATTTAATAAAATGTACTATAACGTACAAATAATATATTTTATCATAGTGAGACTGCCACCCCTTGCCACCCCTTGCCACCGCCAATGGCTGTGCTTCTGCTCAAACTATGCTTGTACTCAGATGTTGTTGCTTGGACAGATGTCCTGCACTTATCTTCAAACATTCACCTTGCACATGTTTGAAGATATTCTGTGCAGATGCAACTATTTTGTTGGATTTCTCCTGCACTCTAAATGTTTTGTGATGCAACCTTGTCAAAATTCACCAACCAATAGTAATCCAGGTGTAGGCATGACATTAAGGACACGCTTTGAGAGGCTCATTAGAAGCTCAAACTAGCATATTTTTGTTCTTTAAAATTTTCGTCTGCATTTCTTTTCATGGCAAAAAACAGATTTTTTAGTCTGTTGACATGTTTATTCTTTAAATGTCACACAGACTTCCAGTGTTTCTAATCATCCTCAGCTTTCAATTGGCTCATTTATCCCCTTGTAACAATTTCCTATAACATTGTAGAAAATGTTCTTGCAATTAAGTCAACAAAAGTAATTGTATCTAGCCAAGTCAACTAAATTTGCAAAATGTGTTGAATTGACAATTTATGTTGAGTCAACTGCAATTTAATCAAAACGTATGAACACATATTATCAAGTTCAGTTAGCAAAAAACAATTTGTTCAATCAACTTTTTGAACACAAAGTCAAATCAACTTTAACAAAATTATAATTCTGTTCAGGAGGGAGGGGTAGTATAGATATAATGTGCATTTTGTTTGACCTATGTTTCAATTGTTTTCAATTGCAATACATTATTTTATATATAAATATATATAACAAGAATATAGTTGAATTTATATCAAATGTAAAGTTAGAACAACTACAAATTACAACATTGTCTGAACATACAAATTAATTTGAGTAAAGTGCACAGAGCTTTTATCTCAACACCATTGAACACCTTTGAGATGAATTGTAACAGCAATTGCAAGCCAGGTCTTCTAGTCCAACTTCAGTGCCTGACCTCACAAATGCTCTCTTGGCTGAATGAGCATACACTCCCACAGACACACTCCAAAATCCTGTGGAACAACTTTTCAGGAGACTGGCGGCTGTTTTATCCGCGAAGCAGGGGGCAAACTCTATTTTAATTACGATGGTTTTGGAATGGGATGTTCAACAACATAACCTGGGTCTGATGGTCAGTTGTGCACATACTTCTGGCCATATAGCTGGGTCAGTGACAAATAAGGGTAGGTATGATGTCCAAATCAAAAATATGCTTTGAACTTGTTAAAACAACATGTTAAATGTTTGTTTAAATCTATAGTTTATATTCCTGTTGGTGTCATAAAATGTTATATTACATTTCTTCCATTTTTAACCAACTAAAGAATCACAGTTCCATTAAATTGTCAAATGGTGTAACCACAAAAGCACAACAATTATTAAATAATTCATCCTACTAGAAGTTATGCAAGTGTACTGATGAAAATAAGTTATTTATTATGAAATAACATGTTGAAGTATATTTAAAATATTTAAATTCTTAACTTAGATAACATGGGTTTTTGTTGTACTGAGCAAGTCAGTATGCCATAGACATGAATGTTTTCTCTCTATTCTTGGGTCAGTTGGTTTAATAATTTTAAATTACATTTTTACAGTGTAGTAGTGTAGTGTAGTGTAGTGTATTAAAAAATACTTGTTTAAGATTATGCCAATATATTTCAGAGGGTGTTTAGAACATCATTACTGTCACGGTTCCAAGGATTGGAGGCAGGCGCGTCTTCAATTAACATATATTTATTGATTCCACACGGAAGATCTGGACAAGAACATAAAACAAGAATCAATGAGCGACTAACAAACAGTAAAGACCATAATACACCTAACATGATAAGAACAAATGACCACACTACTAAACACATGAACAAGACCACACGAGAGAAACACTAAACCATAAACATGAATACCTTACTTACTACACAGAACAAGAACACATGATATCAACTTTACACCAGACA
>JACXGM010029774.1:0-13551 GCA_016801145.1 Umbra pygmaea
TTGTTTAATTTACACATATAATACATATACTGCCACCCATTAGAATACATTACCCTCGTAACTACACTGACAACTTATGTTACATTACTTTCATACCTGAAAGGGGGAATATGAAAAACATACACACGGAGAAAAGATGTTGTTTGCTTCCAGTCAGTGTATTGAATGACCAGCTAGCTCCGCGCCCCCTATAGGTTCTTTGAGGCATAAATAATCAATTTTGGAATAACAGACATAACAAGTAGAACAAAGATGATAAAATAAACTTTAGATTGCCATTTAGCAAGAAATATTACATTTAATTCAAGGCCATTTAATTAATCCCATTTTTCTAATTTTATTTTCCTTAAAACCTTTACTATATAACAAAAGCTTGCATTGACTGGATACAGGTTTGAAAAATATTTTATATATATATATAATAAGTATTATTATTGATTTAGAGGACATAGATTTTTTTATTTAATTAATACATGATTTTGGTTGGTTCCATTGACACATTACTAAAGTACAATATTTCTCACAAATTGGTATTTTGAGTTTTTCTAATTTCATTTTGATGCATATTGCAAATTTTCTGTTAATCCAATGAACTGATTATCGTCTTAGATTTTGGATATCGTAATATTGTGATATGACAAAAGTGTTATCTTTTCCTGGTTTTAAAGGCTGGATTACAGTAAAGTGATGGAATTTTCTGAATTTACCAGACTGTTCTAGCTTTTCTATTGTTTGCCTTAGTTATTATATACACATCAATGATGATTATTTATCACAAATCTCATTGTGTAAATATTTCTTTGTAAGCACCAATTGTCAACCCTACAATATCGCCGCAATATCGATATTGAGCTATTTGGTCAACAGTATTGTGATATTAGATTTTTTCCATATTGCCCAGCTCTATTTGTCATACTTACTTACCAAATCCAATCTGATTGAGCATTATTCTTTTACTATAATAGATTTGAATATTAAATTGACAGAGATTGGTAAATGTTCCAAAACAATATGTGTCTTGCACACCTCTTTGACAAAGAAAGTGCAATTCTTCACTTGTTCATTTTAATAAAGAAAATTCCCTTTTTTTCTTTACATGTGTACACATTTTCCAAACTTTAAAAATAATTAAATATAGAGATATATATCTTTCATCGTTAAAGCTACAAAATATATTGAGATATTCATTTCCAGCCCTACCTTCAGGTATTTGATAGATCAAAATGAAATTGCTAATCCAAACACCCAATTATTTATAAATGAATATCATGGAAATTGTCCGGCTGCCTAAACTTTTGCATACAACTGTACCTAGTTCTGTATATTTCATGTGGTACAGACAAAAGACAAACAATCATGTAGTTCAATATATCAAATAAAGTGCACCCTGAAATGTTGAAGGATCTGAAGTGTACTGTATGTTTATTTGAAGGGAAAACTAGAGGACAGGGTCATTGAATGGGTTTGAAAGGGTGTGGTGTCAGTTGGTCCATTGGTCTAACCACTGTCTCCAGTAAACATGCTGCATAGTTAGTTGGAATGAAAATGATTAAGAAACACACCTGTTTGATTTTGATTTTTTTCCACTTTGAAGATTTAAAGTGACACTCGGTTCTGTAGTTTTCTGTAGAAACTAGATGTTTCGGGTACAGGCAATACTCTACCTTAGACCCCATGATAGTGTTTGCATTGGTTAACCCTTTGACACATTTTTAAGGCTTTACCATTAGACCATTAGACTGGAACTACCTAGGTACACATACAGGTAGGCTCTTTCACCCTAACTCATTTTCTCCTTTCCAGCCACTGGCGTGCCAGGCAGCGCCGTCCTTCACTTTGAGTTGGAGTTGGTAGACCTGCAGAAGGGTGTGCCAGAGGGCTACCTGTTCGTGTGGGTGCAAGATGCCCCCCTGGAGCTTTTCCAGGCCCTAGATGTCAATCAGAATGGGGAGGTGCCAATCGAGGAGGTATGCTGGAATACAATAGTGATTAGATGGATCAAATGTATTGATAGATGCATGCTCTGGACCAATGCTTAGCTGCAGTGCCGCAGATAGCCAAAGTGTTTGGATTTGATCAGGAGTTGACTGTAAACAAATACCCACACGTTTGTATACAATTTGGATGTTTCGTATGAAAACTGCTTCTGTAGAACAACTGCCCACCTCCGTGTTAGGATTCACAAGCGTGATCTTCTCATAAAGCAACTCCATTCTCTGTTTACCCAGTTTGGAGAGTTCATCATGCAACAGGTTGCGGAGGGTAAAGGACGCATGAAGCCGGGGATGGACCCTGACGAGATCATCGCCGACATGTTCAGGAACCAGGACCGAAACAAGGACGGCGTCATTGTGGCAGAGGAGCTCAAGTTGAAGGTGGAGGAGGACAAAGAGAGAATGCACGAGGAGCTGTGATGAGGAGAAAGCTCACACGTTCGTTGTGTTTGAGAGCATCACGCTTGTGCAGCAAGGGCCCTGTTCACACTCGACATGTTCAGTCTGGCCCAAACAATCATCGACTGAGAACTGACTACAAAATAGTCATGACTAGTTATTTACGAGGCAAAGATCAGTTTGTAGATCAGTTAGTATGCAGTCAAACACGCACATACAGTATAGCCCATTTCAAATGATCCACCTTCTCACAGTCACGTGCACGGCCCCCTTCTGGATATATAATATAAAAAATTAGATTGGTGTGAACAAGTACAAACTTCAGTAACCAGGGTAGATTTCTTTGAATAATCTTGAGAATGGGACCACAGACTCTCTCAGGGATGGACCACATACACCATATTACTCAAAGAGAGATGTTTTATACAGTGACATTTTGTTTAAGTCAAAGTTGTAAATGGTCTTACAAGCGTAAGTAATTCTGTGTTGCATGATTAGGTCATTTTTGATATAGATGTATGAAAAATGATTGAATTGACAAATCGACCTGCCAAACAAGCACCTTATGTCTCTCATTTGCTGTTTGTATCAATAAAACTTTTTTTTCTAAATTTTTATAGATTTCTTTCAGTGATAAACAGTTCATCAGAAACAAATCCAATGTTTCAAACATGCAGGGACACCTTTCGATTTTCCCTCAGGTGGAAGTATTTTGTGCAGTCAAAACTACAGTCGTGGTCAAATGTTGTCAGAATGTCATGAATACAAATTTTTTTACAAAGTCTGCTACCTAAGTGTTGATTGTGGCAATTTCCAGAATGTCATGAAGAGTAATCAGATTAATTGCAATGAATTGATTTCCACATTTCCACTGCATTTCAGCTGTGCCACAAAAGGACCAGCTGCCATCATGTCAGTGATTGTCTTGTTAACACAGGTGAGAGTGTTGTCGAGGACAAGGCTGGAGATCACTGTCATGCTGTTTGAGTTAGAATATAAGACTGGAAGCTTTATTTTTCATCTTCTCCGAACCATCCAAGAAACAGTTTGGTGAAGACTCATGCCTTTTTAGCATGATAGCACAACTTGACATGTGGCAAAAGTGATAACTAAGTGGCTCTGGGAACATAACATTGACATTTTTGGTCCATGGCCAAGAAACTCCACAGACCTTTATCCCATTTATAATTTGTTGTCGATCCTCAAGAGGCGGGTGGACAAACAAAACCCCACAACTTTTGACAAACTCCAAGCATTGATCATGCAAGAATGGGCTGCCATCAGTCAGAATGTGGCCCAGATGTTAATTGACAGCATGCCAGGGTGGATTGCAGAGGTCTTGAAAAAGAAGAGTCAACACTGCAAATATTGACTCAGCATAAACTTAATGTAATTGTCAATAAAACCCTTTGACACTTATGGAATGTGTGTAATTATACTTCAGTATACCATAGTAACTACTGACAAAAAGATCTAAGAACACTGAAGCAGCAAAACTTGTGTCCATTCTCAAAACGTTTGACCATGACTGTACAGATACAACCCGAGAAACACAACACACCCATAGAATTTGTTCTGTTCTTATTCCACACACAATAATCTTTACACATTTTTGAGGTTATACTTTTTTGAGGTTGGACTTATTGTACATAAAATGTGTTCTCAATCAGTTACTTGATTAAAGGCAAAAACATTTTAATATGATTTAATGCTCTAACATCTTAGTTTTGTATTACATCGAGTTAAAAGATGTCTACCTACAAAGCCACTAATGTAATTAAAGAGATGTGCAAAACATTGTTTAAAATGAGGTGTCACCCACATGAACTATGCCTTCAATTGTAAGGAAAATCTTCAACAGCAGCAAAATAATAAAATAAGTTGAAATAAATATTAAAATACTGCATTTTGTTAATGTCCAAAATGTACAGAAACTGGAGTTTGGAAATGTATACACACAAATAAATACATTTAGCTTAAGACTAGTCTAATCATACTATCAATGCCCAACTCTGTAACTCAGTGGTTCTCAAATCCGGTCCTGCTCCAACACCTACTTTAAATAGAACGCAGACAAGCTGCAATGCTTCATAAATACCTGGTAGCCTCAGTGGTGAAACTATGAGACGTATTAAACATGTAGGGCAGTGGGACCCCAGAACCGGTGTTGAGAACCACTGCTCTAACTCATGGTAACATACAGCAACGGAGGCAGTGAAATGCTTCCTACCCACCCTAGCGACTTAAAAATAAAAGTGACTTCACAATATTCTACCACAAAGCAAATATTCAAGAGAGGCCAGGGCTCAATTGTTTGGCTACGCACCTTTTATCGGCTGTGTTTCACTTATTGCACAGTCCACATTAATAGTACATGCTGCGGTTCAATCAGAAATGATAACTATTTACATTTGAAAAGGCCCCTTGCCAAAAGAACGAGACCTTATCCTGGCCTTTAACTTAAAGGGCCGGTTTCATGGACAAGGATTAATTCTAGCCTTGGTCTAAAAAAGCAAGATCAATGGAGATTCCAAGCGTAGCTACACGATCCAAACAGTAGGTCCAAACACTATTGACAGAATCAGGAGTCTTCAGTGGATTAGATTTCCTAGCACCGACCCCCGCACGTTAAAACTAGGGGGTTGAATAAAGGTGAATTTCGGCAAACAGCGTCGGCATGACCTGCACAATAGAGCTTTACAGCATCAGTGCATGTTGTGTCCTCGCTTCAATGCTCAGATTTTTTAAATAGAAACTATTTTTGTAAATCTTCCGGTCAAGCCACTTAGTCTACCGTGCTGTATTTTTGAGGTATCTGAGGATCATTGTTGTGCTTTACAGCATGCAGTTCCGTAAAAGTGAACGAAAGGTACATTTGCTCTCCATGCGTGGGCGATAACCATTCAGCCATCACCAAAATTGATTGGCTATTGATTCGTGTGTGTGCAAACAGGAACGACCCGACCTCTAGGTGAAACTGTTTTCTCGCTTCACTTAGTCAGCACCGGGGTGACGTAGTTAAGGATGTCATTGGGGATGTCCATGGTTTCGTCCTTCACCAGGACGATGTCAAACGAGTTGACGTAGGACTCTTTCCTCTCGTCAACCTGTTCAAACAGAAGAGCAGCCAGTCAGCATCCAATTACAGCAGGGTTTGAAGTCCTTAAATGGTTAGGAACACAGGCCAGTGTCATTCACAGACCGAAGAAACATTACACTTTCGGCTTCTCTGTGTGCACATTTATTTTGAGTTAACTGCATAGACCTTCAAAGCTCCACTGACTTTCCAATTTACTGCTATAATTACATTGTTAATCAGCTTATAGTATACAAGTAATAAGGTTTCCAAGGGTTTGTAATATATTGCCATTGTACCATGGTAAGATCTGTGTACAGGTAATGTGGCCAGCCTAAGAACAGTGCTTAGTAGTGGTATATTAGTGATATACCACACCCCCTCATGCCTTGCTGCGCATGTCTCCCCACCTGGTCGTTGAGGAAGCCGATAGTAAGGGTGTGCTGAGGTTTGGCCACCCCGTCAGCCATGCTGAGGTCTCCCAGGGAGTCCCCCAGAAGGAGGATGTTAGGCCGCTCCCTGAGCTTCCCTAAGCGGGCTGCGTGGAGCAGAGCGCCCTCCCGCTTGTTGAAAGTGTGTATCAGCTGGCCTTTAAACGCCTGCAGTTCACCCTGGATGACAACAGGGGGTGCAAGAGAGGTTAAATGTTGATGTGATTGAAAAACAAATTTGAGACGCATTCTGGGAATTTTGTTACATTGTGTGTTGCCTTGCAATGGAACGGTCACATGTATGTGGAAATATCCACAGGCATCAGTAACTATGTAGTATACACAATAAGACTGATGCTAGACTCGTTGTGAAATGATGAAATTGAACCAGACTGTGAAGAAACCTACACACTGGTTAAAGTCCATGTAGTTGGAGACAACGTGAATGTTGGGATGAAAGACGTGGTTCTGTCGCATCACCTCCTCCAGGATATCCCCAACACCAGCCGAGAAGATCAACAATGGAACCTGGTTCTCCTGAAGCCGGTCGAAGAACACTTTGTAGCCCTCCCTACAGACAGACCAACGGGGGGGAGGGACACGTTGGATCCAGCCAATCAACACAACCCTGAGGTTAAACCTCAAATTAGTGAACTATCCCTTTCTTTAGAGAGCATTGTGTAACTGCAGGAAGTAGGGTCAAATAGTCCACTGATGATGCTCTTGCGGTCAGTTTGGCATTACCCATAATGCAGTGGGTCTCAAACCTCTCCTGGGGACTTCCAGCCTTTCTTCTAGACTGGTGGTTCTCAAATTTAAAGGTTGATCCACAGGGCAGAATCTTGCATTCAAGGAACGCGCTCTGAACACAATGTTAGCAATGGCCTTGTAGTGTATAAAGGAGGTGGCTGTAGCATGTGTGCCAGAGTAGATATTTACCAGTCAGATGTCACAGCGAGGCTACTCTGGCTCGGAGCAAACTCAACACTACTCCGCCAGCATACAGAAGATACTGGAGAGTAGCTGCTTACGTTGCATTACCTTCTTTAGGTGCCCAAAATCTGCATAGGTTATGTCTTTGTAGTAGCATAACATGGCCATTTTATGATGAAAAAGGACACTACAACTTGCTGTTGGCTCCGGCAGCACACCTTTGAGCAGGCTTTGAGAACTACTGACGTAGAAGATCTGAGGTGTTCTGACCTGAGCATGGCACTGGACTCCTCCACTGCTTGAGCCAGCATGTCTTTCCGGACCTTCTGTTGGATCAGGAGGTCGTGGACGGTGGTCCACCTGCAATCAAATTAACAGGACAATATTGGTTAGGCTGGTCCAGTAGTTTAAGCCAAAGTCATGGTACATGTGCTGCTGCGGTGTAGCTTCCAATATAACCTACTGTTCTCTCAGTAAGAAGTCTCTCTATATTTAACCAATTTCATGTAAAATAAAGCATGACATTTTAAAAATAATAAGTTATAAACCAACGCCCTTAACCATACCAAAAATAATGTGAATCAATATTGAACTGTTTTATAGACATCTCATCTCACAACTTATTTTGGCATGAAGTTTAAATACTTCCAAAATAGCACTCGATTCCCACGGCAGACCAGGTCGAAAAAATATGTAAATCACTCTGCCAAAGAACAAAAATGTTTAAATGTGTAGTGTGAGCTAGGTAACGCTGGTCTGCCAGCTACTCACCACTCGACCATGTGAGGACGCTTGTCTTCGATGGTTCGAGCTGCATCAATCTCAATTGGGTAGTATGTATTCAACAACTCCCTAATCTATACAAGAGGGAAAAACAAGCAAGAGAGACAACTTATTTAACAGCTTTTTCTTACTGTCTTATAATACAAGGAACAGAGATCAATTCCATTCAACAGATGCTTCACTGGTATGAATGTGTGGTTGCCAATATTGATACGGTGAATCATTGTCTCTCTTAGTTTCTTCCTGGTTTTGTGAAATTACATACCCTTTTCTTACAGGTGTCATTGATAAGCAAGTCGTTATCCAGGATATCTAAAATGGCAGAAAGAAAATGGTGAGGGCCAATATGAACTTCCCTTCCCAAGATTACACACATTGTAACCGTTTATACTGATCCAGGGTAGTGTTCATAACAACGTGGAGCAGAAAACTTCTACATTTCTCAATGTACAGAAACTTGACATTGCCTTTGTTTTCTTTCCTTTGGTGTCTAATGAACACGACCCCAGCCTTACTCACTATGAGTGGTGGGGCACCTCTTCCCATTGTGGGCAAACCTGCTGAGTGTCATGTCAAAGTCCGAAATCACCTGTAGAGACAAGAGACATCTTTATTCACATTCCTTTTTTTAAAGATTTTTTTTAGGTATTTTAATTATTTCTACTCTGAAGATGGTAGGGGAAACAGGTATTGACAGGAAAGGCACATTCACCTGTCTTCATTCACATTCACCTGTTTCAATTTTTTGAAAAGATACACACAGTCATGGATGGGAAAACTGATTTTCTATCCTGATACCAACATGATACGTTTAACCTGCATGACTTTCCTTCTGGTATGAATCTAGAGCCCTAACTACTGCGTTTTTGCATCCATGTTGTCGTGTGACTGCATATGTTTCTTGGTCGTCGATATATGGCCGGGAATGACGCGCGTCACTTCACCCGAGCGGATGGCCAAGCATCTATCCGTCAAAACCACTTTGGTATCAATTGGCCAGTATTGTCAGTAATGCTAAATAGCGTTTTGCCAGCTTCTTCACACGGATTTTATCACATACTACCGGTATGTAATTTCACCCGCCCCTAGATGGACTGTATTTATACACATGAACATAAACCTTCCTGTATGTGTTTGTTGACGAGTGCAGTGTTGAGTCCATCAAGGTGAATTTGGCTACTTCTTTTATCTGGTTGGTGGTTACCTGGAGGGCTTCGGGCCCTGCTCGCTGCATGGCCTGGATAGTCGTCTCCACTTTGCTGCGGTCCCTCATCAGCACAGAGGCCTTGGCAAACTCTGGGAACTGAGGAACAAGGAAATAATCGGGTTATGTAACAAGGAGACTATAGAGAGAAGGACTATTACAACTTAAGTACCAAAACATTCCTGTGATGAGGAAGCTGGACAGATCTGGACAGTTGGCATATAGTACACAGACTATCAGTCAAAATATTAACTTTACTATGCAAGGGAAATAAAAAATAAAATATGAACTCTACTAGACCTGGGTAATAAAAAAAACAATAGAGTATTAACTTTAGTATGCATGGGAAATAAAAAATAATCTCTATGAAGCATGGGTAATGAAAAACAATAAAATATTATCTTTATTATGCATGGGAAATAAAAAATAAAATATGAACTCTATTAGGCCTGGGTAATAACTATTTTTTACAAATAAGCAGAAAAGAGCAGGTGAAACAGAGTAACAGGTCTGACCTCAGACGTTGTCACCTGGTGCCAGATTGCCCGGGCATTTCGTACCGGCACATAAATCCAGGGGATGTGGTAAATCTGGGTATAGAACCAGGAAAAGTTAATTAATTCCCAGGGATGATTAGTGTATACAATTTAGGTAGTACTTACGGTAATTAATAAAAAAAGAATGGAACAGGATGTTTGGACTGTACTAACCATTATGATCTTCAGACTACTGTCATATATTATTCGATCCTGACCGATAAAGGATTTTTAAGGCTGATACCGATACAAATATTTGGTGATTTAAAAATCCGATGTTCCGATATATTGGCTGATATATATTTTAAAAAACAATCCAGAAACAAGTGACAAAACATTTCCCTGATATTGCGGTAGTTCTTTGTAGTTATTTATGAGTACTCACTAAAATAATATGATAAAATGACCAATGCACTAAGTCGCATAACTTGGTGCAGTTATAGTTGCAATCAAAATTATTCAACCCCCATTGCAAATCCGGTTTATTGCCAAAATGTACAGACTTTCAGCTTTTTGGAATGAACAAATCAAAGAAAAGCGATTGAAATAGCTCAAAATAAGCATTAAGTGGCTTCCCCAAATTCAACTGCAAATGCAACTGATAATGACGCCAGACTGGAAAGTCTCATAAAGTTGGTTAGCACTAAGGTGTGAGTGAAGTTGCATTGCTACTATCTTCTCCAGGACTTTATAGAAAAATTATAGTTTGGGAATAGGCCTGAAATTTGAAATGTCTGGGTTAGGGCTGGGCGATATGGCCAAAAAATGATATCACGATATAAAACAGATATTTTTCGATTTGATATGCCTGACCATATATTTAAATATATATAGGGCCTGCTGTGACTTGATTACATCAAAGTGTATACTCTGCTGTATAGACAAATAAAAACAAAACATAATAAAAAAATATTTATTGATCTTGTTATATTTCTGTTACAAGCAATACGAAATACTCCTCATTTGTTGGATGTTTCTTTGTTTCAGAAGAGAACAAGCTGTTATCACAATATGTCGATATCGGATATTCTTCTCGATATTTTTTTCAATTCTATGACGATAAATATTGAATTATCGCCCAGCCCTAGTCTGGGTCAAGGGTCGGTTTCTTGAGCAAGGGAGTAATGGCTGCCAACTAAATAGTAATGGTATCTGTCCACTATGCAGGGACTTGACAAATAAGTAACACATCGAATGAGGGTAGCTAAGCATGTTTTAAATAGTGATGTTGGAATAGGGTCAAGCTGGCTACAGGTAGTGTTGATTTTTTTGATTATTTCCTAAACAGTAGCAGGTGTAACCAGAGCAAAGTCACTTAGAAAGGTAGCAGATATAGGTGGTTGGATAAGAGTACAAGTAGGATTTGTATTAGTGGATGCAATATT
This sequence comes from Umbra pygmaea, assembly GCA_016801145.1. Lineage (NCBI taxonomy): Eukaryota > Metazoa > Chordata > Actinopteri > Esociformes > Umbridae > Umbra > Umbra pygmaea. The sequence continues at coordinate 10,742 of JACXGM010029774.1, forward strand.
CAGTGGGAGGGCTTAAGTCAGCAGGGTGGAGAAGTCGACTAATGGTGGAAAACAAGGTCCTGGGGTTTCCTCTGCTGTTGTCAATCATGGACAAGTAGAGCGGGCTGATTTCAATGCTTTGAAATAACAAGCCTGGTGGTCTTTATAGAGCAGAAGGTGGACAGTTAAACCAGTAATTCTCCACATACGTTCTAGCTTACAGCCTTTGGTCTTCATGCTGTGTAGCTCCTCTGAAACATGGGGAGGACCGTTGGAATGATACTTGATGTGAGTTTACAGGGGCAAGCATGTCTAAGGGGTTCCTCAAGGTGCTGTTATACAGGTCAACCATGCCATCAGGTGTGGATGTGTGACAGTCAGTTTGGAGGGCAGGTTGTACTAACTACTGGAAGACAGACGTGTCAACAGATGGTGATGCTGAAGTACAGGAGCAGTAACAGACGTTGTCACGGCCCTATGGTCAGACACACATAACGCCCGAGGCAGTGACGTCTACAGTGATGATGAGGTCAAGAGTCCACGGTTGTGTGTGGGAACATTGACATGTTGTACCATGTTAAGACATTCAAGCAGGTTTAGGAAGTTACTGGCAGAGGATTACAACATTGGATAGAGTAGGGCACAAAAATGTAATCAGTTCAGAAAACTTTGTAATGAATGAAACTACATTTGATTTAGGAGGGCGATAAATAAGTATCGGTTTTGGAATGGCCAAGTCAAAGTCCTGACCTTAATCTGAACAAAATGTTATGGAAAGACCTGAAACGAGCAGTTGATATGAGGAAACCCACCAACATCCCAGAGTTGAAACTGTAAGGAGGAATGCGCTAGCATTGGATGTGCAGGTCTGTTTAAAAGTTACCAGAAACATTTAGTTGCAGTTATTGCTGCACAAGTTTTACTGCACAAGTTTTACCAGAGGAATTAAAATATATTAGGAATGTTTTTAGTTTTAAAAAATGGTTCAAAGACATGATACTAGATAAGTATAGTATTGAGTAGTTTTATTTCATGAGAATGTTGATATTGGCAAGGATGATGAACAACGTTATTATCTTTATGGTTACCATCTATGGATATCATCACTATGGTTACCATCACTAGGGTTATTATCATTATTCAGGATATGATTTAGGATATTACTCATCTTGGTTTGGTAATGTGCCTTAGATATATACTGACTTATGCGCATATAAAGCTGTGTATGTATGTATGTATGTATGTATGTATGTATGTATGTATGTATGTATGTATGTATGTATGTATGTATGTATGTATGTATGTATGTATGTATGTATGTATGTATGTAGGTAAGTGAATGCAGGCATATGCAGGCACAACGTATGTACAGTATGCAAGTACAGTCTGAGAAAGTTGTATGAGTAAGTGTATATGTTATTTAGTTTATTTTTTTCTTGTTTTGTATAATTCAACTTTGTGTAATATAGATCTTTTATTTTATTTGACAGATTGTTGGAAAATTAGATATTTTTTGTGAGTCTTAAAAATGTGAGAAGGGGGGTCTGAAATAAGCTGACCATACCCTTGTGTTACGACCAATAAACGTATTCATTCATTCATTCATTCAAGTGGGTCACACCAGACACTGAACACAAAGTTTCACATATGTTGCCACTCACAGATATGTAATAATGTACAATTTTCCTCAATGAGTGAATGACCAAGTATAATATTTTTGTCTCATTTGTTTCATTGGGTTCTCTTTATCTACTTTTAGGACTTCTGATCTTGTTTTAGGTCATATTTTGGCAGACGTATATTCTAAAGCCAGGGTTCACATACCGAGCACCACTGTAGATATGTATCTATATATAAGTTAAGTATATTCACCTGGCAGTCATAAGATAAATAATATTTCTGTCTGTGCATACAAATAGCAGACCACACCTGTGAAGGTACAGTACACTCACCATTTTCGAACGTCGTATTTGTAGTAGCTCCGTGTACAGTACAGTACAATACAACCATAGAAATTGAATTATTTAATTTCTATGAATACAACACAGTACAGTACGCTTCAGTCGCTAGGTACTAGCTAGTACTGTACAGCTACTGTTGCTAACTAGCTAAACAAACTGGTGTGCAGTAAAACATAAAGCAAATGTTCATGAAGCATTCAATGAACGGTTGTTTATTGAATTGCTACCTATAGCAAACGTTACGCATTGTAATAAAAGTAACACCGGGGTAGCTATTGGCTTGAGTTATTTACCATGGATATATTAAGAACATTTTATTTACATGTGAAATTATTGTTGCATTTGCAGTCTTCCCACAGAAACAGACAAACGTGGCTCAGTCGTTCCGTTTTTTTCTGTTCCTGTAGGTACGATGTTACAACCATGCAGTACATGGTAACAACGAAAGCATTGTAGATTACCTTAACAGTATTTATTAACATGAACGGTAATCATTTTAAAATATCTGATGTCAGTTTCAATTACAACCAAAAAACATTTATAATATTGAAGTAAACAAGTAACAAAATATTTAGGCCTAATATGGACTTTATTATCACCTAACAATGAAAAACAAAGGCAATTTGCATTACTGCAAGGTGAAATTCTTTCAATCTTAAACTTATTGTGAATTTGGCCTAAAAGTTTTTATTTATTTGACTGTTTATTTGTATTTGTCGAAGGAGATTGCACACAGCTTCAATGTTGTGTTTAGAGGCTGAATATCAGGTGCCAAACATGTTCTATACAGGCTACTTCTGCCCCTAATAATATTTGCTAAATATTTTGTGTAATTTGCACACCTGCAGTCTAAATGTCAGCTAATACAAC
>JACXGM010029775.1:0-13542 GCA_016801145.1 Umbra pygmaea
CATTAGCATTTAAAGCTACAGACACAGAAACGGCACGTCCTGAGGAAAGCTCATTGTGGGACTGGCTTGTAGTGGCTGTAATTCTGCACCAAGGCTGAATTTCGGATAGAGACTTCAGATACAGTATTAGGGGACCACTAGACCAATATAAACGCATCCAAAATGAGCATGAAATTTTCATGCCATGGGACCTTTAATGCTCCTAAATTATGGAACTCGCTTCCTCTCACACTACGTAATACCTCATCCATGGCTATATTCAAGACCCAGTTAAAAACATCTGTTTAACATGCATTTTGTCTGTTGTGATTTTTTGTATCCATGTGACTGTAATTTATGTCTGAGTGTCTGGGTGTTTTTGTACTGTATAATGTAAAGCGGCCTTGAGCTACGGAAAGGCGCTATATAAATAAAACTTCTTCTTCTTCTTCATTAATTGGAAGTTTAAAATCAGGCATAGATTGTTAAAGGAAAATACGGTGTTGACTGAGGTTACTGCTACAGTCATTGAAAACTATTAACGAGAACCTGAAGTGCATTTCAAATGAATTAATTATTTTCACTAAACCTTCCACATAGTATTTTTAAGGAGGGTGAAGTCAGCTAAATTGGGCCATCAGATAAAATGGGCCAAATAATGTTGTAGCGTCATATATTTTAATATCTTTACAGCAAATCACTGATCTTGCATTGTTGCTTCAACACTTGTGGACTTGTAACATGAGTTTTGATTGGTCTGAGTTTTCTAGACAGGCAGAGCAGAAAAATTACATTAGATCTCATGCAAAGCTTATTTGATGGTATTATAAGCCTTTACCAAAAAGTGGCCCATTTTAGCTGACTTCACCCTAGCTTTCTTACACAAGATAGCACTTACTATATTAGAAGCTCAGAATAAGATCCTTTCTCAGAGCCCAATGGTGGCTGTTGTGGCCACTGATCTTCATTGAATTGCACCATTCTCCAGCGCAATATCGTGGAGAACCCTGCATGCCATAATTATGTTGCAGGCCTGCTCTGGTGTTATATAGCAATCCCCCCACCCCACCCCGCTTACCCAAGACAGAGCCACCTGCCCTTGAGCAAACCGATCACTCCACTGTGGTTCGTGTGCATGTGTGCGCACTGTTGAACCTGCGCTCCTAATTGTTTGGGGATTTGCAGTGCGCCCTGTAGCCTTGTTCCAACGCTACGAGTCGCGTGTCCCACCCGGCCACCGGCTACCATATTCAGAACAAACATCCTGCCATCACATATGATCTGAACGTTGATTGAATTAAAGTTTTTGCGATTGATAAATGCGTAATCATTCATGGATGGTGGCTACAGACGCAGTACAATTAATTGCCCGATTCGCCCCAATTGGAAACTTAGCAATCTCATAAAATTGTCTTTTAATCATAGTTTGAATATACCAGAAATGGACTTCATAGCCACCAAAACTGCTGGCATACTTCGACTATTGTTGGCTGCGATATACCAGACATGTCCCTGATCTCCCGTTGAATGATCCCAATGTAGAGAGCGCGCATTAAGGTCCTCCAGATCTGCCATCGCTTCGACAGGACTGCCAAAGCGCTTGTTTAAATATACATATATAAATATATATTATTTGATTGAAATTGTTGTTTGCCTAATTTCAGCCCTCATGTTCTAGGCCACCCCGAAGTGAAAGGGAAAAAAATAAAACACTTAATATCATGTTGTATACTTAATGTATACAATTCATTCGTAATTCTGAAATGTAATTTGCAATATGGGGTAGTTGCGATGCAGACACATTCATCAATGATTGCTGGTTCAACAATTCACTGAACCGGGTGGTTATACCATGAACACCGCTAGTCACACTATAGAATTTGCGTACACAAAGTCAGACCAGATGTGAGATTTTATCGCAGCCTACAATCACGTTCAAATTGATAAATCCCTTGCTTTGCGTAGGAATGTGTTTTCGGTCGTACGCACGTTTCATAAATGAGGGCCATTGTCTATGATCTGTGGGCATGGTTATACTGGCCTGTGGCCTTCTTTGAGGCCTTGATGACCTCGGAGGGGGGCTTCCATTTCAAGCAGGGCTCCAGATTGGCCATCTTTATGGTCATTATTGAGGACAGGGTGCAATCCAATGCTAGGCTGGTTCTTCTCTTGGTTTTGTTCAGTCCCACAACTGAAAACACCCTGTCAGCATCTGCATTTGCATGGGGCAACACCAGGACGAGCTTGGCGACGGCAACAAGGCTCTCAAATTCTTTGGCTCCTGTCACCTATGGAAAATGCACCAAAGCACAATGGAAAAAACATACCTTGATTTTTGATCAGATAAAACATGTATAATTTGCAACATGCATGACACATATGTGCACGCAACCATTTTAAGAAACAGATGTAGCCAAACCACACCTGCCAAAAGGAAAGACAAAACAAACCAAAAATGTTTACCTTATGTTTCCTGGTTGCCATTTCAGCCCAGATGCTTTCCATTTCAGTTTGTCCTGCAGGGTATCATTGGCATGGTCGGAAAATTTAGAAACTCCTCACACAGAAGGTCATGCTCCTCTGGCCCATGGTATGGGAGGAGATGGGGAAACCTATTTATGAAAGTAGGGATATAAGTTGTTAAGTTTTAGGTATATAGGCACCAACCTATAGCATTTCATACGCATCTTTGAGGAGAAGCCACATAAGAATAGCTCATGTGCAGTTTAGGATTGAAAATACCTCATCATAAAACGCACAGTGTTTCAGCTAAGATAATAGACAATAATTAGAGAAAAAAAACTTGCTAACCTTTCAACAAAGTACAGGGCATCGTTTGTCACTTTCAGCCCTCTGCCTTACATCTACAAATATTGCATGTTTGATCAGTGGGTCTTCCAGTGGCAGCTCGTTGTGAATAGTCCACAGCACTTGTCAGGAAAGACAACACAGCTTCATGGAATGAATCCACCTGCTGTGGTGTGATGTCACCCTCATTGAGTAATATGTTAAGTTTTGCCCTGGTTGTGAATCCAATGTTCAACTTTCTTCCTTAACTGAACCCTGTCAAAACAAATAATTTCTTTCAAGATTTAAAGTTTTAGAGAGTGAGTTCTCAATTGGACGACATTTCATTGTTACATACCTAGTCTCAGCTCATCAGAATTCTCAAGGTAGTGACCATTTCTTCTCCCGTTTTTTTTCGCGGTAATGGTATCTCTTCTTCTGTCGCTAACTGCTGGTTGCAGCCAAAGAATGTCTATAGACGGGCTCTGGTGCAGCGCAGGTTCAGTGGCGCTCATCAGCGCCATCTACCGTCGGGGAGTTTAAAAAAGGAACAAACGAGTATCGGCCGGATTTATTTGCGTGAGAAATTGAATGTGTGGTGTGAGTGCGTGTAAAAACAGGCAAAAGCGTGTGTCACCCGGCGAAAGCGTGAGAGTTTGCAGCTCTGCATTCTTGAAAAGTAATGCACCTACCATTACGTACATGCCAATGAGATTATTACTAGTAGCGTAACTACTTCCTGCTTTTTGTTAATCAATGTGACTTATAAACAATGTATCAGTAACTAAGACATCGCGCAAAGTTGGTTTATTTACCTTTTAAGACTATATTGCTGCTAGCTAGCTACAGTATCTTCCGTTTATTGCCTCAAACATCTCTCGAAACAAAAACGTTGTGTCTGGAACGAGCAGAATGAGAAGCAGAAATCAGTGGCCGAGAAATCACGCTCTCCCGCTGTCAGATAGCAAGATTCTAACAAAGCGCGTGCGCTCTTCGGACTGGGACACTGAATTCGACAGGTCACAGAATTTGGCATAACACCGGCTCTTTTAGGTGAACGTGCATTTCAGAAGAGCTGAATGTATTTATATATAAATAAATAAAAATGAGATATGAATAATGAAAATATTTTAACAAATACAATTAACAAATACAAAGAAGAAAATAAATAACATATGCCTATATGCTCATGCACACACATTCGTCCTGACTGCTCAGACTGCCTGTTAGTTCACTGCGGTCACGCCATCTGTGCTTCGGAGATGCGCGGTCACGCCATCTGCGCGTAAAAAGATATAGATTTATATTTTATATATATAAAAATAAAGTTGATTTCTGCTAACTCTACCAGATTCTTATTGTTTCATTCTGTAATAATTGCCTGCCAAAGTCATGACCAATACTGTTTACCTTGCTATATAGGCATATTTGATAAATTCATAAAAAAATAAAATCAAATTGTTTTCTGTAAACTCTACCACATTCTTATTCTACATATCCTTGAGTCCCCCTGGGGGGAGCTTCATGCTGTTCTACTGTTTCATTCTTTAATAAATGCCTGCCAAACCCATGACCATTACTGTTTGTATACATATACAGTATATTGCAAAGCAAAAAAGCAAACAAATAACCAGGCAGAATTTCAGTGAAGTAAAATATTATGTTATTTATTCGTTAGAAGGTTTGGGAGAGGGGAATCAAAGGACTCCATGACTAACACAGCAAATGTGCATATGTATTTTGCAACATACTCAAAAGTACCTTTTACATTGTTAATTTACATCAGATCACTCATAATTAGTGCAGATTTCACAGTTCCACTCTTCTGCAGTGGTGTCCAATGCTTTGTGGGGGACAGATACACAATTGGGGTGGTACCAATTAGTGCAGTTGCTGCACTGCACCATCACCTCTTTGTTGTGTGAGGTCCTGCAGATACAGTGAACCTCCGCTTGAACTTTGACCCTTTCAGGTTTTGCTTGTGTTTTATTGTAAGCAAATACTGGAGCCTTTTTGTTCTGCAAAGCTCTGTACAGTGTTCGTCTCATGTTTCTTTCTTTAAACTGTCCCTCCTCTGGTTTGATGCCATCGCCTAAAACAGTTGCAAAAGCCAATGCAAAAAGTCTGCAAGTACTCGATGACCGCTGTTTTTGTACGGCGGACTTTCTTATGTCAAAATGGGTTGCTTGTGGACAAATCAACCAGGATAGTTTCTGTATAGTCTGCTTATTGATGATTGTGTTCAGGCTGTCGTAAATGCAAAGCTCATTGGGTCCACAGAAAAGGTTGCTTTCTGTGATCCAGTGGTTGTCATTTATTTTCAATATTTGGACAAATGGCGTCTAGTGTCCCAACCACACCTCTGAGGTCAAGGGGGTAAAAAGATACAATTAATATGCACTTATGCAGTTAAAGCATTAATAATTAATATATTTCATTTTCTCCCCTGTTGCAATATTCTGAGTTAAGGACGGAGAAGTGCATAATAAATGTGCATAGAGGAGTGATAGATAGTAAATATTAATAACATCATTACTAAGTGACCCCATATCGATTATTTATCCGTGTGTGTAAACAGCTACGGAAAGAAATACTAGAAGCGACCCGGGAAACTAAAGCACCCTCAAGTCAGACCCGGTGCATTTGCTACCTAGCTTTAATGTGTGCGTGATAAGGGCTGAAACCTAAGAGAAGGCTGCAACAAGATAGCTTACGTTCCCATTAATGATGAGATTAATGAGATGTTCTAGGAAATGATTTAGAATGTCAGACATAACCTAGCAAAGGGAATACTATTTAATTCCAGATAAAGGGCATCGAAGTACAACGCTTTAACCGGACACAGAATTACACAATACAATACCAAGAATTACATGTAGTCTAAAACTCCTAAATATGATCTACGATCTAAGCATGTCTTATACGGTTCAGTCTATTTCTCAACATCTATTCAACACATTTACTATGGCGCGCACTGAACGTGGGCCAGGAGAATCTCATCTGATTAACCTTTAACAAAGGCTTATATTTCCACCGAGAGGTGACGCCCCCCTATCTCCTGCTGCATACAAAATAAAGATCAGTTCACTAGCTGGAATTGGAAAACAAAGGAGTACATCAACAATTAGATTATGCGTCGCCTTGGCTGAGTTATAACATTTGAATATGCTTCACCGTAGAAAGATAGCGACTAGAAGAGACAAATGCTCTGTGGAGAAAATCATATAGCCTTGCGTGTACTAAAAACAAAAACTGCCTTTATGGGATGATCCGTCAAGCCCCAAAATGACATATCATGATATACAGTATATTGTTGAGTTCTCAGCTTCTGTTAACTACTCATAGTGGGGGGTTTGCCCCCCCTTCCTTCCGGGTCTCACTCTGGCAGTCGACAAGAGTGTGAGAGACTGCTAGTCCTTAGACAGCTGCTATAATCAGTCCTGTGAAACATCTAAAAATCCACTACACCTCCTTGGTGAAGACTCTGATAGATTAGGGTGGACTGAAACCATCTATATGAGGGAACTGTATATATATATATATGCATATGGTAAATACACTAACTAGCTATAGTAAAATAAGAATTATGAACAATTACATGACCCAAATTTGCAAAGGTAACTATGCTTGTAGGTACGACGGATGACTTACTGTTTAAGTAGAGGATGGGTCCCACTTGGGAGTTTCTTTCCAAATGGCGTCATTGAAGCTATGAAGTTCTTCTGTTGGCGTATTACATGCCAACTCCATTTGAAGTTATTAATTGTGTAATCTACAACACCGTTTTGCCTGGCATGATATCGTGAACGCATTTAAATTGCCTCGGTAGGTAAAGCTGTGCGATTTTCTACACGCTACTAGTTGAACCAAAAGAGTTACGTTCAATGACATTCTGCTGTGTTGACCAATTGGGAAGCCGACAGGAATGGGTTCAAGAGTTCATCGACAAAATATGTTTTGCAAGCAAAGGTTTTCTACTTTTTTATATACATTATATAATATGTGATTAAAACATGTGTTTTGCTTTTGAAAAAAATAGTTTTGTTTGCAAAGCAAAAAGTTTTGATTGCGATATAAAGACACAAATGTAGCTCCATAGAGTACTCTGGGTTTGGGCCAAACTCAGAGCTCAGAGCCCTCCCCCCGGACAGCACACCAAATATGATTTAACTTTACTCCCTCGTATGTAAGTGTGAACTCGTGAACTCCCCTTTGAATATTCAGTCCACCCTCACAACCTTGTTTTGTAAGAGTGTTTCCACTTTAGGACAGTGGATGAGATCAACTGAGATATCTTTGATATCTCTGTTTAGCTTATTTTTAGTAATTACACAACAATGGACATCACAATGTTTAATTTTACATGCTAATTAATATTTTTTAACTTGTGAATTGTTGGCATAACTAACTTTTAAATGTAAACTATTGCGATTTTACATGCACACAAAAAAGACAGTAGAGTCAAGTTCACCTCCAAAGCATCTTTGTCTTGGCTGTCTGTCTTTGCATCCTGTGCTGCCACTGATGGTGTTTTGCTGTCAGTAGAAGGTGTGCTGGTTGTCCCTACAGCTGTAGGCACCTGCTTTATTATTTCAGGAAAAACTTCGGAAAATAGAAATGTATTTGAAAATTGTGTTAGTTGTTACGTAACGTATCCAAAATCTGATTAGATCTAATGGTTTCATTAAGTCTTAGACCAAAATGTACACTTTTGACAGAGTGTGCTGTACATGCACACTAAAAAAAGACAGTAGAGTCAAGTTCACCTCCAAAGCATCTTTGTCTTGGCTCTTTGTCTTTGCATTCTGTGCTGCCACTGATGGTGTTTGGCTGTCATTAGAAGGTGTGCTGGTTGTCCCTACAGCTGTAGGCACCTGCTTTATTTCAGGAAAAACATTGGAAAATAGAAATGTACTTTAAATTTTATTTAAATTGTGTATCCAAATGTGCTTAATGTTAACACTTTTTATTGAAATGGCTTGTTGATGAGGTAACAGATTCCTTTCCTGCTTTGCTTTCTCTGCCTCCACTTCTCCTTCAGGATAGGGTGCTCCTATGAAATAAATGTATAGTAGAATTCTTATATATTTGTACAAATAATCTTTTGTTGTTGTAGTGTAGTTACAGTTAATTTTATGAAAGATTTGGAATTTCTGTCCAATAGTCATGGTAATGAGCCAATAAGGCCAATTCATTCTCTTTTTTTGCATTACAGCAAGGTGGTAAAGAGACAGACAGTTGGACAGATGTAGGGATGGAAAATGCATCCTTAGGCCTGTCTTTCCAGATCAGCAATTTCTTATGTCTGTATTTTGTGAATTTTTTAAATTTTTTTGCAGCATAACACTTATCAAGACATATTGAAATACAATATAATGTGATTATTTTACCTTTCTTTTAGTAATACGTTCGGCATCATTAAATTCCCTTAAAAGTGCTGTGTGCGTCTTTGAAAGTCGTTATGAAGTCAAGTCTGGTCATTCTTCTTCCATTAAAGCAAATTTTCTTCAAGTCCCACTGACTCTTTTCAATCATTCCTTGTGTCTTGTTGTCCTGCGTGAAATTCTGATAAGACAATAAATCGGGCTATAGTATCTTATATAAGGACTCAGAGTAAAGTAATAGGTTCAGACATTTAAACATTAGATTGCATATATTAATTCAAATTATTCTACACCTGGCATTTTTTCTTTGAAATCTTTGAAAATTTCTTTGAGAAAAGATGATATGGAGGTCCTTCACCATGCCTGGCCAGGTCCCCTGAAGATACAGTATAACATTATTTGTATCTTGTTTGGGAAACTTCTCTGCATACTCTACATTATATCGACACAGTACTTAATACAACATCTGTACAAAAGCTGAGAGTTCTCCTGATGGTAAAAGCAGAGGAAATGTAATGAGACCAAAACTGACAAGATCCACACCCCTTGAATAATTATTTTGCATAGCAAATTGCATTTGAATATGATTAGTAGATTTTGATATTTGCCTTGGAGCAAGCATTAGATGGGCTGACTATGTCCATGCCAGGCAATGGGCCAAAAGTACTACAGACATCTCACAAACATACTACATGATCAGGTCAAGTACAACTTTACACCTAAATTAGTGGAGTAACCAAAGATATGTTTAAGTATTTCTCTGAGTTACTCTTTCAATCATGAAAAGTGTAACTGACCCAGCATCATGCTTGTCCAAAGAGCTGCATGAGGCAAGCCAAGTAGGTAGCCAAAGTAGAGATGAATGTCTCACTGTAGTACACATTTAGATCCCCTTATTTATCGAGGGGTGCAGTGTCTATGACCTCCATGAAATGTCTGTAAAAAAGCCGTCTGACAGAAAGTGTCCTTTTTACATGATGTTTACATGAGTGATTTAATCAGGTTAGGAGAAGACATAATTTCGAGACATTTTTCATCTTTACTCTATACCGTAAGGTCTTCGGGAACAATGGTGCTGTCATCAACAGTTGATTCCCCAATGGTGGTCAACAAAGTCTGGATGTTGTTGAAGTGCTTTTCAACATTTTCAGAGCTGCATGGGCTTGAGAAGATGACAGTGCAACTAAGGAGCATTTCATCAAACTCAACAATGGAACTTGCTGTGGTCAAAAGTCCAAAAACATGCATGGCCAACTTGTAGTTCTTGGGTGCACTGAAAGAGAAATAAAAATAACAACAGTCATATATCATCAAATAATTTGTTTCCATTCATTTGATTATCTGTTTAATAAAAAAAAAATTTACTTACTGTTTTTTACACAGGGATTTAGCATTTTTCATTATATGGCTTAGACAGCGGTGGACAATAGGATGACTGAAGTCTTCAGTGGTGCCTTTCCCTGTCAGTATTTGATAGTAACTTTGGAGGCATTGAGGTTAGTTTGGCAGAAGACCAGTGAGATTGCTTGCATGAGGACCATGGATCCATCGCATATTATCATGAGTGGACTGATGTTTTTGTGTCCATATTGCTTGGCATGATCTGTCTGGAAAGCACTAAGAAAATACATTATAGACAAATATTAATATTAAATACAAATATTCAAAAAAGGTTCACTCAACGATGTGCGAGTTATAGTTTAAGGCAGTGATCCTCAAACCCTTCCATAAAGGGCCTAGTGTATGCTGGTTTTTGGTCTTTCCCTTCAATTAGAGCATAATTAGGACCTACACTGCCAGGTGAGGGGAGATACTAACCAATTAGTGACCTACTCCATCAGGCTTGTACAAGGTAAAAGCAAAAACCTGCATACACTAGGTCCTCCATGGAAGGGTTTGAGGACCACTGGTTTAAGGGGATTAATTCATTTCAGGACTATAAAGGTGCGTACGACCAAAAAAAGTTTTTGTGTTTCTGTCTGCGGTGTAAAATTATGGAATGGTTTGAATGAGGAACTCAAGCAATGTTCAAGGATGAAAAAGTTTAAAAAGACATACAAAGAAATCATTTTTGCAAGGTACAGAAATTATTGTGTTTGATTGTCATTGTTTATTTATTGGGAGTACTTGGCCTCTTTCCTTTATTTTATTTAAAGTATTTATTTATTTTGCTTTAAAAATTTCTGACTTTCGTACTTCTGTGTACAAAATGTTGATATTAAAATAGGTAAGATTAAGCTGTGATCAAAAGAAAAAACAACATATACAGTAAGAAATACATATAATTGTGTATAAATAGTTGTAAATAACTTGGAGAATATTTAGAAGACTTCAAGGGGAAAGAAAAAGAAAGTAAAAAGAGAAAGAGAAGGGTAAACTAGATAATTACAGATAAAGGATGGAGAAGGGGTGGGATTAAATAAGTGTAAACTTCTTCCCACTCCTTTTCGGACATGTTTTTTTTTTCTTTTTTATATTATTTTCTATGTGAACTGTCTGTTCTGTTTTCTTTGACATGTTCGAAATAAAACTAAATCAAATCAAATCAAATCAAATCAAATAGATGAGGTGGTGTCTGGATAAGGAGAGGAACCCTTATTTGGGTTTCTGACCACCAGCTCGTATATGTAAAAAGGACCTGTGCTGTGTAAAAAATATGTAAAAAGGACCTGTTACTTTTCTTGACAATGCTTCCTGTTGCATCAAGATATACTATGTAATCTTTAGATCTTTGGTGGAATATGTCAATGCTTTTCTTTGACCAAAGCATCACACCCTTAGGATGAAGGATCACTTTCTGGATAACCTCATCTGGCTCATCTCTTTTTTCGTCCACCATCATCTGAAGACTGAGTGTTTCATTTTTATGTTTCCTGTCCTTCATTCTTTGTCTCCAGGAAATGGATTTCAGAACACCTGGCGATGGTGCCTCATCTCGGCAGCCGGACTCTACCACAGATTCTTTAAGGTTTTCCATTTTCTTAAGATAGAGTGCCCTTGGTAGTGTTTCAGGCAATTGCTGATGTATTTCCTTTTGGTCATCAGCTCTTACCGGTCGCCTTTGCAGCTCTGTTTTTCTGTGAACTACCATGTCACCTCTGAATGACACCTGTGCTTTAAACGTGTTCTCACTGTGCACAACAACATCCACTTTTACTGGGCAGTCAGTGAACATGCAATAGCCAGAGCATTTAAAAACAGGTGTGTTTTTTGGTTGATCCTTGTATTTTAACCCTGTGGCCTGTAAAGGCAAAACTGCAATGTGGATGGATTGTGCAAATGCCTGAAGAGACAATGTTAGTCCACTGCAATCCCTTGAAGTGATCCTTTTTTAGTTTTTTTCTTAGTTTTTTCCAGGCTGGTTGAGGAATAAAAAAAAGAAGGTGGTGCAGGAACACTCTCTGTAAAGAATTCATCTTCTTTGTCAAGACTGACATCATCCTCAGTATCATTCCAACTGTCACTGTCTTCCAACTTCGGATCTTTGTTGTGGACCTACAAGAGAATAAAAAGTAATAATAGAAAGTCAAACAATATATAATGTTAAATAATTAAATATGTGTTTCAACATCTGTGGTAGTTTTCAAAAAACAGCATACTAGTGGTATACATAGTAGTGACTGTGTGTACGTTTAAATGTAAATAATATAATCTCATCCCTTACATCTTCCTCCTGCTGACCATATCTCATTTCCTGTGCAGTGTCCACTGTTAAATCTTCATCCTCTTGTATTAAGTCCTTCTCCCTCGTATGTTCTTTTCATCTTCCTTTTGAAATGTAGTCATCTCTTGAGTAACTTCTTCCTCATTTGCACCTTCAATCTCTGGTACATCTTCCTATCTATCTACTTCTTTTAGCGCTGTCTTCACCTCCTTTGAGTCCTCTTTCTTTACATCCACCGGCCCAAACTCTTTATTTTTTTCAGATTCTTTCTTTTCCTTTTCTGCTTTTAAATCTTCCTCATCTTGTATGAAGTCCTTCTCTTTAATATGTTCTTTTTATCTTTCTTTTTAAAATCACTCATGTCTTGTGTATCTTCTTCAGCTTGATAAAATTCAATCTCTGGTGCATCTTCCTTTACATCTTTGTCTGTTTGAAACTTTTTCACATTTTCATTTTTGTATGCCCTTTTTAGTTGATATCTATTCGGGGGTGTATTTGGTACACCCAAATCTGTGTAGAGTTCTGACCAGAACTGGTGGTCTTGCAGAAGACAATCCCCCATTTGTTGCTCAGATAATGACTCCTGAAGCTCTTGGATTTGTTTGAAAATATCTTCTTCTTAATAGAATATATAAATATCTTCATCTTTTCTGGACTGTAAAAGCAGATTTGTTTGTGTTTTACATACATACTGTCAGTAACACAGCAGACATTAAATTTAAAGCTTACAATTTAATATAGGCCTATACTAAAGATGCAAAATTACTTCCATTAAAATAAAAACATTATACTATAGTTCTTACCTTTCCAAATGTTTTGAAGACAATTCTGTATATAAAGTTGAAATAAAACACACAATGAATGTTTTTCTTTACTTGAGTATTGAGTATTTTTTACATTTTAATAATATCCTATAATGTGGTTTAGTTGGGTTGCTACAGTATTTGATGTATTGCTAGTTACATTATCTAGTTATAGAAGGCTTTACTGTATGTTCTCACACTATCAGGAAGATCAGGAAGAGCTTCTTCCCTGGGGCTGAGACCCTGCTGAACTCCATACCACAACAGCATAGCCAGCAGTACAGGGCCCTGTATTGCACTGCTTGTTTGCTTATAAAGATAAACAGGGTCAGGCCTCATTAGTCCCTGGAAGGGAGACCAGTGGTGTTGGAGGGCCAGTAAAAGGCACTCTTCCTTCTGATGCGGACATCTACCCTGCGTATGGTGCCGTCTTTTCTTTTGGTGGTCACTAAAGATTCCATGACACTATTTGTAAGCGTAGGGGTGTTAACCCCGTGTCCTGGACAAGTTTCTAATCTGGCCCTCATACCATCATGGCAACCTAATCATCCCCAGCTTTCAATTGGCACATTCATTCCCCTCTCCCCCCCTTCTACCCAGGCCGTTGCTGCAAATGAGAAAGTGTTCTCAGTCTTTATTGGTAAAATAAATGTTAAACTAAAAAACTAAACAACTCTAATTGCACCTATATCACTCATACAGCTCTGCTTCGGTACTTTACTGAACATGGCCCGGTTCCCCAAAACGTTCTTATCGCTAAGTAGTTCTTAACCTATTCCTTAACCTCTCTCTTAACCTAATGGCACGGTTCCCGAAACGTTCGTACGCTAAGTATATCTTCTGTAAGTCACACTTTCGTAAGGTTGGTCTGGACCATTCGTAGCTCTCTCTTAGCGTTGTTTGAGCTCAAACCGCTAGTCGCCGC
>JACXGM010029776.1:0-13542 GCA_016801145.1 Umbra pygmaea
CACATGGAGTCAGATTTATAGATATTAAATATCTACGAGGCAACTAAGATCAATAAGATCATTCTCCACGCTTTCTATTAAGCTACTATCTACCTGTTTAACTCATAACATTGCCCCCCAAAGGGAAAGGGAAATATATCATTTATTAATGTATTAATTTATTGTGCATATTATTGGTATAATATTCTCTCAAATTCCCTTAACTACATTTTCAAATCTTAGATCAAATATGCAAGTTCCTAAAGTTTACTAGTCCAAAACTGTTTTTGCATTTTTGATAGTTTTCAAAGGTTTTACACAGATCGGGCGCCTGGAAGTTCAATTGTGGAGGTATAATTGATTAATGTATTAATCCCGTGCATGATCTGACTAAAGGCTTCCATGTTGGATTCGCAGTGTGAAAATATTCGGCGACTGGGTGACATCTGTTTGGATGAACCATGTGCACATCCCTTGCCATCCCACAGATCTATCTGTTGCAGAGCTGCCAATAAGGCAGGGTTAGAGGGAATTGGATCGGGAGAAAAATCACACATAATAAATAAATAAAATTACTAAGTTGCATAGAAACATTTGCCTTATAAAATGTTATTTTGTAAAATATAATGTTATGTAAAGTTACATAAGACATGAACTGAATCATTTCTAATAAAATAATTAATATCTTTGGCAACATAGACACTTCATTTTTTCCAAATATCTAAATCACATTTGGGCTGCCTGTTTGCTGAAAATGAGCAGATAAGATTTGGGCTGCATGTGCAAATGTGGCTTTTTGAAAAAAAAGACGTTAATTAAAATGAATGCACTTGATTGCAACCATTAGCCTAGACTCCTAATAACACAATTTACAATGGAATAAACTTGTTAATTGAAATTGTAAAAACATTAATAATGCCATGAGCTTGGGCCAAAAGCCATATTACTCTTTATAAATCATTTTTTGTCGCTATATATTTCAGATGCTTGTGTAGCCATAGCAAAAATATCATATTGTAGCAGAATGGAAATTAGGTTTCAGGTAGGAAGGACATGATACTTATTAATTTAGTACTCTAGCTTATTATCTCTTTCGACCGAATGGCCTAAATATCTTTAATATAACTTATCTAATAATAGAACACAGCAAACATGACGTTTGCATCTGAATGGAAATTAATTGGTAATGCAATCTTTACGCGCATATTTCACTGTGTAAATAATTCTGGCAGGGTGAAGCGCAGTTGAGAAGTGACATGTAAATAGTCTAATGACATTCGGTAGGTACATAATCACAATTCAGTTACAGTAAGCGGAGACTGTTGATCTTCCATTTTGGGAACATGTTGGTGTTTTTTGAGGGGTCTTCCATCTCCATCTGGCAGCTCCTCTACATTGATTGGTTTTTGACATGCGTTATGTCTGCGCTTATGCGTGCGGTTATGCGTGAATGTTTTTTAGGCATTCATTTTATCCACAGCAAGGTGTCCGATAGAGTACAACCATTAATAATACTGCTGTATAATATATGCTGAATAGTTTTTCAAATGTTGTAGGCAGAATTGACACAACCAAATGTGCCAGGGCTCACTCCACATGTCTCTTTTTAGACAAATAATGTTACGTCATCGAGTAACGAAGCTGTTGGGCAAAATGTAATGAAGTAAAAGTGTAATTTTGTTCAATATGTTGTGTTGTACCCATGCAAAATACGTCAATACAGAAATTAAATATTACAACTTTATTAATTTACACCTCTGCTGCCCAGCTACTTTTGCAAGACATACAAATTAGAACGAGATGCACTGCAAGTTAGCATATCAATATCACGTTAATGTTATTTGCTGACAATAAAGTGAGGGGAGAGAACACAAATCTACCTGATTCCTGTTCCCGTTATTCACTCTCATTGTTTTTTACCCCTTTTGTCGTGACCAGATGGATAATAACTCCACTTCATCCTCTCACAGTTGAAACCTGCTTTGACACGAGGGAGGCGGGGCCTTGCGAAATTTGCGGGGCCCTACGCAACGTGCGTAGTGAGCGTATTGGGCCGACCGGTTCTGTGCTACATCCAGTGATATATACAATCTATGCTCAAATCAGATCTTCTAAAACCCTTGGGTGATGTCATACATGCTACAACCAGTAATATACATGGTCTACGATTTACACAAGTAGATTTGGTCAAGGTGATCTGCTGAAGTTCAAACCTAGCATCAGAATTGGGAAGTAATGTATGGAGCCAGATAGGGGCCAAATGTATTGGCAATAAAAAAAGAGCGTGGCTGAAATATATATTTGTACATAAAAATAAAAACATTGTAAATGAAAAAAAAGTTGTTAGAAAAAATATACACTTCAAATGTAATAAAAGATATTCTGAACGTTTGCAACGAACATTTTCATCAAATAAAAAAATATTGGTAAAATCTTTTTTTTTCCTGTTTGACCACTTCGCTTTTCAAGGCCATTTCTGAGGCACATGCTTCAACCTTGTGGACCGTCTCCTCCACAACTTCATCATCTCTAGTGCAAATTTAGTGTGGCCTGACAAGTGTTGTAAGAGAGGCAGACACGTTTGATGGCTGTGATCCCTTAAAACACTGTCTTTGAGAGAATCACATAGGCTCAGGCTGAAGTATTAAGCATGATAGAGAAACACTGTGTAAGGAGGTTGCAGCTGAGAAACATAGAGAAATTGCTTACATAACCTAATAGCCTGAGGATCCTCTGTGAACAAAAGGCCCTGACACCCCCTACTTAGATGAAGATAGGGTGGAGCATCTTTAGATGCTTTGCTTGATAAACTTTTGAAAACCTTGACACCATGTCCTTGGAGGATGTGATAGGGGGCTCAGTGGGGCATTGCAGAGTTTTGTCAAATCTGTTAATTGTCTCAGCCAATAGGAAGGCTCGGTTCCACCTATCAAACAGGTGGTCATAATGTTTTGGCTGTTTGATTGATGGGTAATCCTATACCTCTCTCCTGCTGTTTAGAAAGTGCATCAGACAGGAGCAGCCACGGTCGGTGGATCTTAATTGGGGACACCCAGCCCGCATTACGTTCAAGACCGGAGTGAATGGAACGGTGTGTAGCGCATCAAACCCATTGTCGGATACTGTTCCGTTTCCCCCAGAATGGATGATAATGCAAGCCCGGCTTTCCCAATTAAGATCCATTCACTTCGGTCCCAAACAAAATGCGAGCCCTGCGTACCCAATTAAGATCCACCAACCACGGCTGGACAGGAGGGCATTGATGAATGCAATACCTAAAGCAGCGTGTCTTCTAATTGAATCCATGTGCAACTTGAATCTTTCATGTTACCTGAATTTTGCAGTGGCTTTACGCCAGTTTCCAAAGCCATCTATCACAAATGGATTGTCTGCCCTAACATTTTCTGCATTTATAAGCTTTTCTGTCAATGCTTTCAGGCAAGCAAAACATACTACTCGATCGGTCTCAGCAACGTAATGCAGCCACTCCCATTTAAAAAACCAAGCTGGTATGAATGCACGCTTGAAAGTTTCAGTTCCAAAATGTCTACTAGGAAAAACAAAGTTAGGCTTCTCGAGCTCAGCTAGCATGCTAAATCTCTGCCCACATCTACAGCATTGAACGGAGGAGCAGTGTGCTTCTGAGGTCTGTTACTGAAGTTCTTGTTGGCAAAACTACTAGTCATCAGCGAAGCAGGTGATGTGCTGGTCGATGTCAGTATGCTTTCCTCCTGGATTTGCTGGTCTTCCATATTCTTTTTAGAAGGCAGGGGGTTAAAAAAATCCATAATTCGTTTTTGAGCCATTGTGAAAACTAGCTAACCTAGAATTTTTAGGTAAACAAAAACAGGATTATTTTTATAAATGTTTTACTATTTTTATTTGTATTATCATCTGGCAGTGCTGTGATGTCTGCCCTTTCCAACAGGGGGTGCTGCAGCACCCTCAGCATCCCTACTTCCCACAGCCCTGTGGGCACAGTGTCCTCAGAAAGTGTGAGCATGACTATCCACACAAACCTTTTAGTAGGAAACTACAGGTACTGTAGAAAATAACACTGTCAACTTTTTCAAGTGACAAGCGTGTCTTGGGACTAACTGTTGTATTAGGCTAAATCTCCTTTCTAGAACTCAAGTCCAAAATTCACCCACAGAAGCCAGGCAAAAATAGGTGTTTAATAATCCCAATGTCCAGAAATTGCATTAATCTTTGTGATCCCCAGGTTTGATTTTGCCTGGTTAGAATCATGGGAAAGAGTCCATAGACATTTTACACATGTCTTTCTTCTCAAATAAATAGGGTTTGCTAAGCCCACAAGAGTTTGTCAAAATAAAAATGTTATCTGACATTATTGAAGAAGGGAATTTCCTCTAGCTAATAAGGAGTTGTGGTCAAACCTACAGTTCATTAGATGTACATTGTTTCTTTTGTCAAATTTCTAACTGATGTAACTCTAATAGGAATTGTAACAAGATGCCCTCTCGAGCTGAAGATGAAGAGGAAGCGAGAAGGAGAAGAATGGCAAGGGAAAATCAGTTACCAAGACCACGAGGAGGAGATTGAGGATGCTTCTGATGTGGAAAAGAAAATTCGAGAAGGTGGAGTTGACTTTTATGGCAAAAATGCTGCATCATATATTAAGGAAATATCAATAGCTATTCCAGAAATTGTGCCTTGACAATATAAATGAAATATTCTATTCATTTTTTTGCCCAAACTTTGATTATAGACATGTATGTCTGTTGACAACTGGCATTTTCATAATTACATTGACTAGCACATGCAGAAACCTAGAAAGTCTAGCTCAGTTCAGTACATTAATGATGTAGCAGCAGCGGTTGTCAACCATCTTTTTGGGATCCAGCAATACCACATGTTATATGTATACCAGAGCTAGCACACCCGAATTAACAAATGTTAACTAATTATCAAGCTCTTTACTGCTGAAATAAGGTAAGCTACCTCAGGCTGTGAGATTGCTGGGGGTCCCATGGAGAGGTTTGAGAACCATTTCTGTAGATTTTCATTTGCATGGTAAACTCTAAATTCAAAGTTTGCCCTTTTGAGTTGCAAATGCCCATAGGGTATGGAGGACTGGAAGTGCCACAATTAAATAAATAAATATACCATTAAATAATTACTTAAATGTATCATTAATTAATTAAAATCAGAATTAAATACAAATTTGTTATTAAATGAGTAATTCATTAATTCAAATACCAATCCATTTTATTTAAAATACATTCATAATTATTTCACTATTTACATTTACATTACATGGTCCTGCGTTGCAGTGCTTCATAAATTACTTAAAACTGTCAAACTGACCCATCAAAAGTTGGTAGGCGGAACCTAACGCCTGATTGGTTACCCTGTGCATCAAGCCAAGACAAATCAATTCCAGGTAATGGATTGATGCAGAGCTACTGAACACATTCCAATACACTGGGTGGCGCCATTCTCCCCTACGTTGGTTTAGAAACTCGGTCCTGCTAGCCCCAATGTTGAGACGGCGTGCGAGGTGCAGGACAAAACGTCTAAAAGTTGCCGGGAGCTAGTGATGTGCGCTCGACACTAGTGTCAAAACTATCTTGATGTTTTCGACACATCACTGCATCGGAACAACGTATCGAGATGTGTTTCAAAAACACTTCTGGTGACATGACAAAGTGTGTCGAAAACACTTTGTCATGTAACATTGAACGGTACCGGTGTCGCACTTGTCAAAAGACACTGACGTATCGGGTATAAAATGAGGCATCAAAAACGAACATTTTGAAGTTGTGAGAGTATTGGAAAATTGAGCCATCAAACACAACATTTGCACATGTATATTTTCTATGCTTGCTGTATAATGCACAGGTTTTTCAACTAGCTACATCTTGCCCTTGCACTATTTTAAATAAAATGTTAGTATTTAATATTATTTAATGAAAAAAAGCCTAATATTGGGGTGAGGCATCCCGCTGGGTTCTGTGCGAAAAACGGCTTGCCGCGGGTGTGCCGTTGTCGGGCCGCTGATCAGGGTATTGTTTATTAAAACCGGCCCACCGGTGGGGCAACCGCAGCAAAAAGTCGGCTAGCCGCCGGCGTGCCGCTGTTCAGCCGCTTTGCAAAAAAGCTCAGCGGCCGCGGTGGCAAAAAGCAGGCGTGCCGCCGGTGGCCCGCTTGCGTGTTGCCTACTGGGAAGATGGACCAACGACATATGAGGTTTATTATTATTATTATTGGATATATATTTATATATTTGACATTTTGTATAAATCCTTTACACACACACATCGTCAACCGCTTATGCAGGCGAGGGGTCGCAGGCAGGGTTCAAAATTAACTTTTTCATCCACCAGCCAAACGGCTAGTGAATGTTCAAATTTTACCAGCCACTCAATAGATTACTATAGTTTTTTGGCTGGTGAGTGAAAAAAAATCTACCAGGCACCTGCATAGTTTATCAGCATTTGGCTGGTAAATGGTGCTAATTTTGAACCCTGGTCGCAGGCCTTTATACACTTAAAAATTGATATTTGTTTATTGCCAGGGAGACCAGGGGAGCGTTGGTGATAATGACAACCTGTGGTCACTCCTGGATAATAGAGTCAGTGACACCAGGAGAATATCGAGTGCTAGTGCCATGCTATGGTTGAAGTTCAATGGTACCTAGCAGATGCATTCCTGAACTTGAATTGGTGTACTGGGCCAAAAATGCAGGGGTATTCACTCACCTAGCTATATTAACATGCAATGGTCCATTTAGCCATCCCTGCAACCTGTGCCCTGCGAGATTATTTTTTTCAAAGGCTGGCCAGGTGGTAGACAAAAAAAAGGAATCGCCTGAGCCCTGGCAATGTGGAATACATATTGTTTCTAAATGAAGTGCCGTAGGACAAAACACCAATTGGCTCAGTCGGGAATCGAACTGGCAGCCCTCTGGCCACAAGTCTGACTACCTAACGACTGAGCCATCTACACGCCGCTATTTCACAATCACTAGTTCATATCTTCATAACAAATCCAATAAATATTTATGTACATTTTATACAGTTTTATTCCCACTCTCATCGGATCAGCGAAGTTCACATAAGTTTGATGTTTTGAAAACACTCCTAATCAAGCTGTTTGTATGACATTATGTTAGGAAAGTGTTTATTGTCTGAAACAGTTCTATTTTATTCAATAACTCACAGTGTTGACAAATTACAATTATCAACCCGTTTTGAAACTATGCAGTTTGTGATGAAAAACGTGAATCGTTCAGTCCGACCACAGAAGCGTCTATCTGATCATGGTGGAATTAAGACTGTTGTGTGCCATAATTAAAGTTGGCAGCAGGTGTCCCTGTCGAGTAAAGGTTTTGAAACGTTTCATGACGCCTCAAATCAAATGTTTCAATTGTCTCGTTTTGACCATCACTACCTCCATCTATCCAGGTACTCTACTTTAGACTAAAGCAATGGATCAGACTAGATTCGCGTTAGCCCCACCCACTGGGTCAGTTTGACAGTTAAGTAATTCATGAAGCACTGCAACGCAGGACCATGTAATGTAAATGTAAATAGTGAAATAATTATAAATGTAGTTTACATAAAATGGATTGGTATTTGAATTAATGAATTACTCATTTAATAACACATTTGTATTTAATTCTGATTTTAATTAATTAATGATACATTTAAGTAATTATTTAATGGTGTATTTATTTATTTATTTAATTGTGGCACTTTCAGTCCTCCATAATATGGAAATCTAATATATGGCCATATAATATGAAAAACCATAACATATTTTCAAATATATGACCATATATTTTAATTACATATTTAAATGTGACATACGTAAAAATAGACATTACCCCATATTTCATTGACACATCATAGCCCAACTGATCATCACATATATAACAACAATATCCAACACAAGCATTCATTCTTATTTGAATTTGTCTATAGACTATAGGCGAATTGTTAACTGACATAAGGCAAGAAATGTCATGTTTAAAGTATAACTCTTGCCAAAATGCATCTTAGGGTCTTTTTGTTAATGCACCTGAGTCAAACTTTCATTTAAAAGCACAATTTGGACAGAAACTCCACTATTTAGATTTTCCTTATTTTTGGTTTCAGTCAAATCGCCTTTTGAATGGGAGTGATAGGGGAACTACTATGATAGCATCAAAATCGCTATTTTTAAAACACTAAGAAGGCTCAACACAACAATAACCTTTGCTCTAAGTAACACCAGGGGCTGTACACATGAACTCGAGCATTGAGAACATTGTTTGTGTACACAGAGTTTACTAAAAACTAAAAAAAAAGAAAAGGTTTTGCACAACCCACCTTAGAAGTTTGTGTTTCTGGTGGCTGCTTTTTTGCCTCTGTGTACACAAACAATGTTGTGTTGAGCCTTCTTAGTGTTTTAAAATAGTGATTTTGATGCTATCATAGTAATGCCCCTATCACTCCCATTCAAAAGGCAATTTTACCGAAACCAAAAATATGGAAAATTTTAAAAGTGGTGTTTCCGTCCAAATTATGCTTTTAAACAAAAGTTTGACTCGGGTACATTAACAAAAAGACCCTAGGTTGCATTTTGGCGAGAGTTATACTTAAAGTGAGGTGTGGTGAAGAGAGGGAGAACAGACAAGGTGATGATGGTTGATGAAGAAGATTGTTTACTTAACTAGTCCGTCCAGACAATGTACACACGTAAGTATATGCAGTTGCAGGTGACCAGAGTTGTAGAATCGGCACAACGGTATATAGATTCAAATAATTCACGACGTGCTCTAAAGCAGCACAGACGCTTACACAATAACTATAAAAAGCGTACGCATAATGATACAACCAGCACACTTTTCACAAACTTACTAATACATGTCTCCTCCTGGAAGGACAGCAATCTTCATAACTAGAACATTGAACGTAACCTTCTCTCACAGTGACAAATGAATTAATGATCCACACCTCACGCCAGCCTTTCTAGTCTTTAAGAAATACAACTCTAACAGACTAATAGAACATGGCTGTACGTAATTATCCTCATTAGAACTACATGACACAGCTTAACTCATCCTAGTAAAACAAGAGGTTTCTCAACCCTTAAAGGGACATTTACACAGCCTTAAAGGAAAACTAAACCAACATGCAAGCACTGAAATATAAACAATATATACAAATGAAACCAAACATATAAATGAATCCATGCTCAGTCCATGGTAACGCCAGCCCTCACTGGGCTGGACATTACAATAAAATCTTTATTAGTATTTCTATATTATTTATTTAAACGTTCAATATGTCGTTTTTGGCTGCTAGGGGTCTCTCAATCAAAACAATAAGAAAAGATATACTTGGATGACATCGGGAAGTAGCGTGGGATTATGGGATTTGTTGTCGTTGTCAATGTCAACCAGCCGATCTAGCGTTGCCAGCAGAAAAAAATGTTCAATGACAAGGTAATGTATTGTTAGATATAATATAGCTTTATTCTGTCAGGGTTTGTCTCTGAGGGGGTAGAACCCAAAAGTAGACTGGAGAGAGATTTGCATGTCAACAAAAAGATGGATTTATTGATAGTATAATGGATAACAGAAAACAAACTTGGCAGATCCCAAGTGAATGTGAACTGATAGAAAACAGAAATGATGATGTCCTGAGGTTGGTGGTGAAGCTGTTCCACAACAAAAAGGTCCAATGAATGTTTGGAGGCCAGAAGGGTAGGTGTCCTGTGCGGGTAGTGTGAGAGCTCCCAGGTAGGTGTCCGAGTCCTATGCAGACAAGAGGCAGAGCGGAGATTAACAGGCAAAATAACAGGAGGCAGAACAAGACTCTTGACATAAACAAATGCTTGTTCCAATTCTTAGAAGTAGCACATACGGATGTGACTTAACGATCTGGCCAGGACTGGAAACTGCTCCATCGTTAAATAGGCAGGCAGGCTCGTCAGGACCAGGTGTGATGATTGGGAGAGGACACAGGTGTGGCACAGGAGGGGTGCATTCAGGAACGACAACAAGGAACCAAAAATGGACAACACAAACACACAGGGAAAACAGGCTACAGAGGAGGGTTTGACATATTCACGTTATGTTTTGGCGGTTCCCCGGAACTTAGAGCAACTCGAGGAGTCAAAGGTTATATGATGCCATTGACGGGCGACAAAACAAAATGTCCTGTATCTTCGAATTACATTACAAATTTCTCTGGGTTTGAAAGTTGGTGGAAACATTTATGATAATGTAAGTATACAACTAAAAATATATATATTATAGGCATAGTGATTTTCGCTTTTTAATGCAAAGTATGTTTTTTGTTATTGTTTTTATTGAGTGACCCCTTTGGTTTTTTAAATATATTATATAGTTTGACAGGCACCCCTGACAATTTCCATGATATTCATTTCAATCACCCAATAATTGGGTGTTTGGATCGGCTATTTCAATTTGATCTATCAAAAACTAAAGGGCACAGTAATATTTCAGTAGTGAAATTAGGTTTATTGGATGAACAGAAAATGTGCAATATGCATCAAAATGAAATTAGACAGGTGCATAAATATGGGCAAAAATATGAAATGTCAATAGCTCTCACAGACAGTGTGCCATGACAATGAACCTTATATATTCCAAATCAGGGGAGGAAAAACTACAGTCCTCTTTTTTAGTATATTTTGTTACCCCCCCTCTAGCTCAGGATCATATGGCAGGTCCGGGAGTAGGTATCTGTGATGACCTCATCAGCCTGGAGATTGGCTCCCCTGATGTCCCAGACCTCACATTGATTGACCTTCCAGGTATCGCTCGGGTAGCTGTCAAGGGTCAACCTGAGAACATTGGGGAACAGGTACACCCCTTCAATCCAACACTGAAATTAGTTTCACCAAAGCAGAATACAAAAATATGCTATTTTCCAGCACATGATGTGTAATATAGCTTTTATATTTTTTCAGATTAAAAGACTGATACGGAAGTTCATCACAAAACAAGAAACCATCAACTTGGTGGTTGTGCCATGCAATGTTGACATAGCAACCACAGAGGCTTTGCAGATGGCACAGGAGGTTGATCCTGCAGGGGAAAGAACTTTAGGTGATCTTAATATTTACTCCATTATTATGAAGAACTATCTACTTATGGTTATAAACTATGTTGACTTTAATGCATTACATTTTCATCTGGTTCTCATTGAACAGGCATCCTGACAAAGCCTGACTTGGTAGACAAAGGTACGGAGGAGACGGTGGTCGACATAGTTCATAATAATATTATCCACTTAACTAAGGGCTACATGATAGTAAAATGCAGGGGCCAGAAGGAGATCATGGACAAAGTCTCACTGGTTGAGGCCACAGAGAAGGAGAAGGCCTTCTTCAAAGACCATGCTAATCTCAGGTACGTTCTCAACTGTATTGTGATGGCAGTTGGTCTATTCTTTAACTGAAATAAATAATTTTAATTAGCGTGCTTCTCTGCATAGTAACAAAAATATTTCACTATAATAAAACATGTTTTTATTCCTTTCATCAGCACCCTTTATGATGAGGGATTGGCCACCATTCCGAAACTGGCAGAGAAATTAACTCTTGAACTGGTGCATCATATTGAGGTAAATTTTCTTTCCATTATATGTTTCTGCACAAAGAACTGGCTGTTTCCATAAGCCATGACTTTATGTACTCCTTAGAAATCCCTGCCTCATCTAGAGGAGCAGATTGAGGCAAAGCTGGCAGAAACAAATGCACAGCTGGAAAGATGTGGTACTGGACCCCCGGAAGACACGGCAGAGAGGCTGTTTTTCCTGATTGATGTAAGTCCCACAATTAAAAACATGATTATTTAGTCACTGTATCTTTCAGTCCAGTCTGGCCTTTAACTAGACTCGCCACAGCTACATTTCTAATTGTATTTCATATTTGTATTTACACATTCACACACAACACAGCTACTATAAACACCATAGCCGGGCAACACAACCATATGGATATAAAAAGTGCTATTTTCAGTGGTTTTCATAGCTCTTTCTCTTTCACACATCTACATTTATCACTTTCCATGTACTTTCTTTATGTTTGTGTCTCAGAAAGTGACTGCGTTCACCCAGGATGCCATCAACTTGAGTACTGGGGAGGAGCTGAAAAGTGCAGTCCATCTCAACATCTTCGCCACGCTCAGAAAAGAGTTTGGGAAATGGAAGTTAAACCTTGATCACTCAGGAGAAAATTGTGAGTTTACCAAAATCATGAACCCATAAAAATTTTTACTTGAAAACTTGAAATTACAATTTTTACAAGCATAACACTAAAAGAAAATGTAGGCCTATAGTATATGAATGTGTCATACAGTACATTCAGGACATATTTTGCATGCAGTTAACTCAAGAAATATTGGCACCCTTTGTGAAATTGCACAAATGTGTAAACTAAAGAAGATTTCAGGTACAAGATATGTTCAAGATTTTTTTTCCTATACTGCAATTAAGTTAGATATTCTTATTATACAATGAAGCCATGTGAATGACTTTATATGTTCTACCCAATAGGGATGGGCATGATTAATCGACGATCGATAATTGATCATTAAGAATTTCGTCGATCACGTTCATTTGTTATCGATTAAACTAATGCAGGTTGCGTTGCATACAAGTTGTAAAGCAATTAAATAGCTAAATTTCAATGTGTGGCAGCAATTAAACATTTTACCAACCGACGGCAATATTTGACATTACTACTCAGTTACCTGCAAGTTTTCCGTTTTGATTTCAAAAGTAATCATGAAGAGGAATCAGCTTCCCCGGGAGGGAAAGTTCAAGTTAAAGTTAAAGGAGTATTTGAGCGGAGCTCAATATCGCTCCAGTACCGCACACTTCACATGATCAGGACATGCTCAGCGATGAGCAATACGTGTGTAGGTTTGGCCAGTGCGATTTGTTAACGTGTCATCATGGAGTACTCTAAATACTTTAGCGACATACATGGTCCCACAATGGATGGGTTTTGTTAATATTGTAATATGAATAAAAAAAATATTGGAGCGAATATGGATTATCATTATTTTTCATGTGAGCGATGTGCGGGTTTGAGTGGAGTGGTTGTCAAAGGTGTGTAGTGGTAGAGCAGAGCGAACCAAGCGCTCAGTGAGCTAGAAGCGGGATTTCCAAACGCTCAACTCTGCTCCCAAATCTACTCTGTCCCCGGGCTGGCCAAGTTAACTTATCGCGGAGGTATCTGTGCATCCCGGCAACGTCAGTCCACAGAGCGGGTGTTTTCGGCGGCTGGACTGACGGTCACCATGTTGTGGTCGCGTCTGAACCCAGATCATATCAATGCTTATCTTTCTCAACAAAAATCAGTAGACTGGTGCAGAAGTTGTGTGTGAGTTACTAATTATTTTTTGAAGCTTTGTTAAAAAGCCTAATTTGGTTAAGTAGCCTAATTAATTGTTAGGCAGGCTAATCTCACTCACCCTCTTTCTCGACTCGGTGCCTTGGATAGTTTTGAGTTACATTTTGTCAAATCTTGCCAGGTCTAAGTAGTCCATTATTATGCTTTTGGTTAAGTTATTGTTTAACA
>JACXGM010029777.1:0-13541 GCA_016801145.1 Umbra pygmaea
TGTCTTGTACTGTAGACCTACAGTAGCATTGTGTTGATACATTATGAACCATTGGATTAGGTTTATCTGTCTTGAACTATAGACCTACAGTAGCATTGTGTAGAGACAGTACAAGCCATTGCATTCAGGTTTCATCATTTCAGTCAATGGTCCAGAGGCTGGGACCTATTGTCATGGATTAGAGCTGTCCACTGTGTCTCTGAATGTTTCATAACAGAAACTTTGGCAAGAAAATACATTTTCTACATTCAGCATCATACTAGGATCAAGTGAATATTGTAGTCATTCTCTTTCAATTTTCTTTTGTGCTTTTTTTATGACAGGAAAGCAGAAAGCCGAGGCAAGTGAGCCCGGTATGTGGAGGGAGACAGATTGGAAGGGTAGAGTTTGACAGCCAAGCCGGGGCTTGAACCCCCTGAAACCCTGAGCCTAGACCACTACATTATAGCACCCTGTGTTCCACTGCTGGTCTGCTTCTAAACCTAAGCAGGGTTGGGCCTGGTTAGTCCCTGAATGGGAGACCAGTGCTGCTGGAAGTGGTGTTGAAGGGCCAGTAGGGGGCAATCTTCTGGTCTAAAAATCATTCCCAATGCCCCAAGGTAGTGATGGGGACATCTGCCCTGCGTTGGGTGCCGTCTTTTGGTTGGGACATTAAACGGGTGTCCTGACTCTGTGGTCATAAAAAATCCCATGGCACTATTCGTAAGAGTAGGGGTGTTAACCCTGGTGTCATGGCCAAATTCCCAACCAGGCCTCACTTCAATCATGGCCACCTAATAATCCCCCTCCTTCCTTATTGGCATATATAACTACTCATCTCTCCACCTGATAACTGATGTGGTGAGAGTTCTGGTGCAAAATGGCTGCCGTGCATCACCCAAGTGGGTGCTACACATTGGTGGTGGATGAGGTGGGCTTTCCCCCTCACTGTGTAAAGTACTTTGGGTTCCTTGAAAAGCGTTATATAAGTTGAATGAATTATTATTATTACACTGGTGTTATAAAAAAAGATGTTAACATTGCTTTGAATGTGGCGGGTGAGCCACCTCTACAAATTGTTGTAGTCAATCAAATATTAACACCATTTCTTAAAGTTATGTTTGATCAAATTTGACAAAACCTATTCACCACAATCATTCTATGATGACTAAGCCTCTTACACATAGGTGTAACACCTAGAAATAATTACTTGAATTTTAGTCAACACTATTAATAAAATAAGCATGTAATAACGGAAACTATAAGTGGTTCCCCAGCCTACAGGAACAGCTAAAGCAATTATATTTTCTTCTGTAGTGTAGAAAAAATTTATTTTGCATTCAATTAAAACCTGTAATATTTATCACATATAACATCAAAATCCCACACGGGCATTCTATTAGTTGTTAATTTACATAATCCGTATTATTTATTCATGTAATTCATGACATTATACATCAATTAAAATTGGGGTATACACACTGTAAATCATAGGTAACAGAAACTGACATTCTACATTTTAATCATTTCGCAGACGCTCTTATCCAGAGTGACTTACAGTGAGTGCATACATTTAAAAGAAACTAGGTGAAACAACCACAGCTCCGTAGTAAAATAATTCAATATTTGAAATAGTGAATGGGCAAAAATCAGTGCTTCACAAAGCCATGGAACAATCAGGAGCCAAAGGTTTGCAGAACAAAGATCCTGTATAGGGATGTAGGGGTTGAAGAACTCCTCTTGTTGCTCCGTAGGCAAGCACCGTGGCCTTACAGTGGATACAAGCTTCAACTGGGAGCCAGTGGAGTGTGTGTAGAAGTGGGGTGACGTGGGAGAACTTGGGAAGGTTGAACACTAGGTCGGGCCGCTCCATTCTGAATGAGTCATGCTACACACCGGGAGATCTACCACAAGTGAGTCTCGTAATCCAGAAGTGAGATGACGAGTGCCTGGATGACCACGTGTGCTGCTTACTGGGTGAGGTAAGGTCATACTCTGCAAATGTTATAGAGCAGTGTTTTTCAAATCTTTCACTATAAAAATGGGGAGTTGGTTTTGTGTTTTTCTTTAATTGCACTCACCTGGTGTCCCAGATCTAAAAAGTTCCTATAGAGGGTTAGAGAGGTAGATCAGTTGTACTGCAAAGTGGCAGGACAATAACAATGGAATATTAAACACATTAAGCATAGCTGTACAAATGGTATTGTGCAAAACATACAAAATGATAACTGTGCAGATGGATATGTTTGGCAAATTACATCATAGGGTGCGACAATGACACTGGGGCATAAATAAGTATGGACAAGGAAGACAGCACAGCAGCTCTGATAATAATTCTTTAAAGGCAGTGAGGGAGATTCTGAATTTTTTTTTCAGATTAAGAACTATTAAGAACTAGAAGGAATGGATGCCATAGTATGGGCTTTTGGGGTGACCATAAAGATGCACTTGCTTGAGCATAGGATCCTATGGTGACAAGTGAAATTAGGTACATGGGGTTTTGAGTAGTAAGGAATTGTAGTTGAGTTGATACCAGTGAGTTAGGCACTGAGTGTGTAATGAGGGCCAGTCTACTAGTGCATAGAATTCACAGTGGTGGGTGTTATATGGGGCATTGGTGACAAAATGGATGGCGCTGTAGTAGACTACATAACGTTTTCTCAGGAGGGAGTTAAAGGCAGTTCTGTAAATGACATCACCAGGATCAGTAGGATGGTGATGTCAAGGCCTTGTTGTTGAATAGGAAGCCAATCTTAGATTTAATGTTGGATTAGAGATGGTTAATGTGGTTCTGAAAGGAGTCTAACCAGATGCCTAGTTATTTGTAGGTGTCCATATATTCTAGTTATAATATAGGGATGGAGGAGAGAGAAACAAATAAAGAATACAAAAAAGTGGTCAGACAACTGGAGCGGGGTACTGTTGAGATTAGTCAACAGGCAGCATCTAGTGAAGATCAGATCCAGAGCGTTGCCTGCTTTGTGTGTAGGGGTCATCTGGGTACGGGTGAGGTTAAACGAGAAGAGGAATGAGAAGTGGTGAGAAATGCGTTAAATGTAGATGTACAGTAGGACAATTGAAGTCACACAGAAGCGGTGAGCCATTGTCTGGGAATGAGGTAATCAGCATGTTAATCTCATTGAGGAAATCACCAAGGGCACCTGGCGGATGATAGAGGACAACAGAATTATACTTGGATGGACAGGTGACAGGGACAGCAGGGAAATCAAAATAGGAAATAGGTAGGTGAGCAAGAGGAAAGATGGAGAATCACTGCCATGGTGATGAGATGCTCTTAGAGTATGGGAAAATACTTAGAGGAAGAGAGAGCAGCTGGAGTAGCAGTATTATCTTGGGTAATCCATGTCTCCGTCAGGGTTAGGAAATCAAGAGACTGTAGGGCAGCATAGGCGGAGAAGAAGTCAGCGTTGTTGACAGCTGATTGACAGTTCCTAACACTAGCAGAAAGCAGACATTTCACATGTGTAGTCCTGGCAGGGAACACAAAATTGGAAAATGAGTGTTTACAGAAATGAGAATAAATGTAAGAATTATGATGAGACAGGTGGCTGGGGATGGAATACAGACCCATTTCACAGCAGACAGAGAGAAAGTGGATGGCTGCTTTAGTAGGTCAGGTACTAAGAGACTGTGGCAGGGTTTCAACACAAAATTAACCTAGTCAGGTTCTGGATATCAACACCTCCCTTTCTGATGAACTGAACTTGATTTTTTTCCTCACATTTCCAGACTCAGGACTCGGAACTTCCTACTGGTGTATTCAGGGGTAACGAGGACCCTGTCTTGGCAGTCACCACACACGTGCACAAAGCCTTTTAATGTGACAACCCTCGCAAGCCTCCTGGACCAGATGGCATCTCCAGTCACGTTCTCAGAGTGTATGCAGAGCGACTGGTGGGATTGTTTACCAACATCTTCCTCCACTTCCTTACACAGGCCGTTGTTCCACTCTGCTTTAAAAACTTCACCATCATTCCCAAGAAAGGGACGGTGACAGAGCTGAATACTACCGTCCTGTAGCGCTCACCTCTGTCATCATGAAGCGCTACGACAGGCTAGATCACATTGTCTCCTCCGTTTTTGACACATTAGACCATGGATGTCCAGCCCTGTTCCTGGATATCTACTGTCCTGTACGTTCTCTCCAACTTCAGCTGTTACTGACCTGATTTAGTTTGTCATCCAGGTAAGTATTAGAATCAGGTGTGCTAAATGTAGTAAACCTACAGGGCGGTAGATCTCCAGGAACAGGTGAGAGAGACTAGGTTAAAAAATAAATAGGTAGTTTACCCATAAGGGCTTTATATAATGTTATGTCCATCCCACCATTTGATACAGTACAGTGCTGGGTGTGTGACTTTTTTGTAAGACAGGAGGCTGCATGCAATCTTAATTTCAAGATCAGTTTGAAGCAAAGAAGAGGTGTGCAGGAGCTCGTGTATCTCTTTTCTCAGCCTCCTACTGGCCATCCTGGATGAGCCAACAACTGTGTGAGATTTGGGGTATTTTGAGATTACATCACTTCCGTTGAATCCCTCTTCCTTGAAATTAAATGTTGGCATAGATAATCCACCTTGTCTCAGAAATGTTATCTCTTCAGAATTGTAGCCTGTAGGTTACGGCATTACACATTTTCCGCCATCCAAATAATTGTGATGTCAGTCACTATCATGTGAGCTGCTTTTACTAATGGGTTGTTTTTAGCTTTAAATTAAACTCTGTTTCTCATCAAAACCTCTGTCTGCTTTCTCTGCTTGCTCTCTGTGTTTTGCCTCCAGCATTAGCCTTTCAAGTGTATCTGACAAAATGACTGTGAAATAAAATTACATTTTATTCTTTGCACACTAAGTTTAGCAGATGTTAAAGCATGCATGGTAAAATACTTATGTTATTAACTGCAAAAGTGCAGTATAATGTTTAAATGTGTGTGTATTTCTATAGAATTTTCTAATGTTGCATCTTCTTTTTGGCTCGTGTCACTTTTGGGAAGGAAATGATCAACTCTGGAGTGTGAAATAAAATTATGGTGCAGGTAGGAGGTAGGTGGCTCAAGCCACCCCAAGCAAAAAATGTTAACTAGATTATCCAACAAAGCGAATGCACTTTCGTTCTAGGTGCTCATGTTGTAGCTTATAGCAGCCTCAACTAATCTTCAAAGCTATTTCACTTTGATTTACTTTAATTTAGATCAGTGGTTCTCCAACCTGACCTGGGGACCCCCAGCCATTCCAAGTACTTGATGTATCCCAGAGCTACTGTAACTCACCTGAAACAACTTATCAACAACTTATGAAGCTCTTGACTGCTTCAGATTTAGGTGAGTTAGTTTGTCGACAACAAAATTGTGAGATTGCTGTGGGTCCCCAGGAGAGGTTTGAGAACCATTGGTTTAGATAACAGCATTATGAAACCTATTAGGCTGACAATGTAGACTTCATGAATGACTACCAATTACTGAATATTACTCAAATTATTTTATTTTTTGTATGAAACAAGTGGTAAAATAGTAACCTTTTGCTCAAAACAAAGGAATGAAACAATAGATTTTGTAAATTATTTAATAATTCCTATCTTCCAAAATATACCTGTACAATTGGTTGGACCCTTGTTTCGGTGGGGTGCTATTATTTTTATTGACCTCCAGAGGGCAGGTGTAGTCAAGAGTTGGGAGACTGCAACACCAAACTCGGGAACATTTTCAGTACATTGTGCACACTACAATGATAATGACACTGGGCCTAGAATTCTTCATGAGTTTGGAGAATACACTGGAAGGGATCATGCAGTCATACATTTATTTCAGATCCTTGATATCGTTCTGCTAGTGCCTTTTAAATGCCCTCTTCACTTTCAACGACAGGGATACAATAGATTTTTAGTCCTGCAGCAAATATGGCTATTGCAAAGTGTTCATTGCGTAGTCAATTTACAATTTATTTGTGAATTTTGTTGTGTGCCAGATATTATTATCTTGCTGGAAGATCTGACGGCACCCAAGCTTCAGCCATCTAGCAGAGACAAAGTTTTTGGCTAAAATGACCTTTTACTGTTTCTGCTTACACATCTTTCAACTCCAACCATCTTCCTCAATGTCCTTAGGTCAACATACACATCTTCTACCAGGCAGGTTTACTAATGGTACACAATTATTTCCCTTGATTAATATGAAGGTTTTTAGCTATTATGTAAAAAGTAAAATATTATTGCAGAATTTAAATATAATTTCTATGTTATATATAATATTGGTCTGGCCAAATGCAGGGTCCATGTGGCATTGTGGGCTAAGTAGCTGCATTGCAGGACAGTCTATGTCACGATGGTCAAGGGTTCGAGCCTGACAATAGTTTCTCTGACTTTCCCCCGGGCCTCCTGCACGAGGCAGCGCAAAATTGGCATAGCACTGCCCGGGATCTGGGTTAGGATTTGGTAATTCTGATTATCTATCCTTAAAACGCTGCCTCTCCAGCAACTCCTTGTGATCAAATCGGGCGCCTGTAAATTCAATCGTGGAAGTATAGTTGGTGAATGTAATTATCCTGTGCATGATCTGACGAAAAGCTTGGACGACATATAGTTGGATGAACCGTGTGTGTGCTTCTCATCATCCCCCAGATCTGTACAAGGAATTGCGGAGCTGCCGGCAAGGCAGGATTAGAAAGGGAATTGGGAAGGAAGATCTGGAAAAAAAATCACAAAATCAATAAAAAAAAGTATAAAGATTCTGGCCAAGGAACAGCTGAGCAGCCAATAGTGCGATCAGTTTTGGCCCCTTAAAAAGTAGAGGACCGCATATAAAAAGTGCTGTACTTTGATGTAAATACCCTTAAATTAAAGCTGAAAGTCAATAACTGAAATAACAATTCACTGATCAACTTAGGCAATGTCCACATATTCGTGGATCTGACTTCATATTCATATTCAAGTATTGGTTCCCTTTTATTTTATTCAAATAATGCACCATGTGCCATGAAATGTGTTGAAACTTAATTATATTTTGTCAACCAAAAATGTCTTGCAATTGTCTTTGGTCTGCAGTGGAACAAAACAAAAAAGCTGTAGAAAAATACTACTTTCTTGCTTGTTCTATTAAGATTTTGAGAATGTCGCAAGTATTGGTCTCCACAAAGGTTGCTGCTTTAGTGTTCTTAGATATTTTTGTGATGAGTTAGAGACTTGACTTTTTATCTAAAAGAGGAACAGAAGACAGCTCTCAAATCGTTCTTTTGCAAGAAGGACGTTTTTGCTGTTTTGCTAACCGGATATGGCAAGGGTTTAATCCAGTAGTTAGCTCTGCTGTTGTTGTGATTAGTCACAGTGTTATCCAAATGCGTGAAGTGAGATTTTCAAATGCAGGCTTGGTGCCGCCCCACAAGTTGGACCATTTTAATTACTCAGTGCCAGACCCTTAATCTGTCAGATTTGGGTTTGGATTTCCAGGCTACAATCCGCCCTGGCATGCTGTTAATGAACTTTGGGCCACATTATGATGGCGCCCATTCTTGCATGATTAATGCTCAGAGTTTGTATAAGTTGAATAAGCAGGAACTTCAGATGGCTGCGGCAAAGCCCTGGCAGAGAATCACCAGGAAAGAACCCACCATCTCTTGATCTATGTTGTCTATGGGTTCTAGACTAGAGGTTTCACTGATCCACCAGACCCGAAAATCCGAGGTCCGACCTGGGAAGCGAACTGGTGTGGGTCAAATAATTTTGTTTTTTACTCTGATCTGGGTTGGATCTGTCATAATTGAGATTATACAATTATGTATTTACTGACTGTAATGAATCCGTCTTTTGTTAATTAATGAACATCAAATATGCAATTCTTTCTGATGTAGCCTATTTGTTTTTGTTTATTTATCCTCATAATGAAACTGATTTACTGAGATGGCAAAAGTACTCACTTCCCGTACTCAAGTAGAAGTATAAATACTAGTGTTAAAAAATACTCTGGTAAAAGTAGAAGTACTGATTAAACTTCATTACTCAAGTAAAAGTAATAAAGTACAGGCTTGTCAATTTACTTAAAGTATAAAAGTAAAAGTAGCCTTTACGATTGACAACCATTTTATATGCAAAGCTAACTGGACCACACAAATGTTACTAGAGTGCAAGCTGAGAAACTTCCATGGACATGTAAAAAAGGCTCTTATGTGCCACTGCCTACATTTTAACTAGATCTCTGGCAATAGGCCTAAAACATTACATATATGATTATTGAAACAGAGACTGGGACTCAAGGTTAATAAGGTTCTGACTGAGTAGCAAGTTATTAATTAAATTGTGATTCTGTGAGAATTCACAGATAAAGTTTCTCTTTTTCAATCTTCCCCTTAACATTTGAAGGAATCTACATGTGTGTGTGTGTGCAGGGACGCTGACAGGGAGGGACAACTGGGATTGTTGTCCCAGGCCCAGTCCTGAGGAGGTCCCAAATTTTGTTTTTGCACAGTCATATTTCTTTTACTGGGCTACCCTAAATGGGGAGTTGTGTCCCGGCCTGGGAATTCCTCTCAGCATGCCTGTGTGTGTGCGCTCATATGTGTGTGCTCATGCTCAAGTTCCCCATACTTTTAGAGTTACAACTAAGGGATGGCTGCAGTGTATTAGAAATGACATCTAGTAAATCTTTGAATATGGAGTGTTAATAATATAAAATGCAATGTCAGGATCACAATTTTTACAATTGAACTACTATAAAAGTTGGAGAAATTACAAATTCAGTGTGCATTGCATTAAAAAATATTTATTCAATTGCAAATAGACATCCAAGAAAAGAGAAATGGCAAGTGATGTATGCCCTCAAACCTGTAGATGTGCATGGATTTGTCCTGAACCCCTTAAAGCACTTGGGAGCAACTAGTATACAGACCTTCTGTATAGTGTAATGTGTCATAATGTAATTTCTGTATAGGACAAATATACCGGTACACACCTTTTGTGATGTTGAACGTGTCATAATGTTATTGCGTGAAGGACAGTGAGTGAGTGAAAAAGTGTGTGTCTGTGTGTGTCTGAGATGGGCTGGAAGAGAGAGACCGCAAAGTGTTCAAATGTATACCTCAAATTTGCAGTACAATCGCCAGGAGACATTCTTCATGATTACGATGTCAAACATCTTCCTCAGATAAGGCCAAGAATGATTGGGAATGCCTTGCTGCTTGTTGAATCTCTGGGATCTCTGTTTTCCTTATTTTCAATCATGTCACAGTACATAATACTGTGCTAACGTTACCGCGATCAAGCCGCAATGATTTGCCGCAAATGAATGCCACCGAATCTGTCGAGTCGTCATGTAGTGGTTGCTTCAAATGCAACGTATATTTCCATCCAATTAGATTGAATTGTTGATGACGAGAGAAATATTAAACGGTAACTTCACTGAAATTATTTGAAACTAAAGTAACGAGACAATTTTGTAAAATGTAAGGAGTAGAAAGTATCGATATTCGTGTAAAAAATGTAAGGAGTAAAAGTAAAAAGTCGGCACAAAAATAAATAGTAAAGTAAAAATATCTGAAAAATCTACTTAAGTACAGTAACGAAGTATTTGTACTTCGTTACTTCCCATCTCTGCTGATTTACTACATTGTATTATTTGAAATATAGAACATATATAGCCTTATTTTATCGCTGTGGTGTGTAGAAAAAACAAATAAAATCTCAGCTGTTGGTTCACTGACGTTTGTAGATTATCATCCAGTAACGCTCTTGGTGCAGCACCACAAAAACAACATTGACAGCAGTGTTGGGCAAGCTACTTGGAAAATGTAGTGAGCTAAGCTACAAAAAAAATTGCAATAGTAGTTTACTACATCTAAGTAATTTTTTTTAGATTGAACCAACTTCATTTAAAGTCAATGTTATCTTTGAAAATATTATTTATTGAATAATTTTGTTCTACTATTTAATTCTAATCTCTAACTCATGATGGCAGCATATTGTTTTCTATAATAGGTCTCCAGCACACATTACAAACAGCACACATTAAAAACAAATGAACTATTTTCAGACAAAAAGCAAATGAGTTAGTCTTCATAACGTAATCCTTTGTCGACCTAAGTTATGCCCATCATTACATTTGACTACAGTAAAACGTGGCACAGACCCTGTGAGCTATATTATTATTTGTAGCATTTAGCTAGCTTAACATATGACCACATTATGATATGAATATGAACAGATTACATCAGTTTATTATTGTATTATTTGGTTAACGTATTTCATAACATTTGGTTAATAGGTTTTACGTGTAATTGAGAACAGGGGAAAGTAGCACAATCTGATGAGTATTTCATAAAACTAATTCTAAACATAAGTGCTTTAATTAGTATGTACAACACAACTCCATTAAAAATAGAATATTTTAGGAAACTGTACTATAGAATATCCAACTCAACTTTTCATAATCTAACATCACCTAGTAACACAAATAACCTTCTTTGCTAATAATTTAATTTTTGAATTGGCAAATTATGTATAAACAACACAATTCATATAAATCACCAATTCTTACTGGCTGTAGTGGCCTGGGTCGAAGTAAACATAGTGGTGAGTAGACTCTGGCACTGTATGGCAATGTCCCTCAAATATCGTACAAACTCCCTGCTGAATGGATTGTGCTCACCAAGTCTGGGTTTAAAATATCTTCCTCACTCTCTGCTGCGAGCAGGACTGTTGTACAGAGATTATTTCAGGCTCGTGGAGTCGTGGACTGGGAAAAAAGAATAGCCACAAACAACGAAGGGGAGGAGGTGGGAGGAGTTGAGGAGTTGAAAGCAATTCTAGACGACACTATGCGCGACTTCACCTGCTAAATCTGTGTGATTTTGACTTGCGCAAAAGTGATTCACATGAACAAATCTTTTAGAGCAGTGATTCAGTACACCCATTTCACTGAAGACTTGTTAAAAAAACGAATCGTTCAGCATTCGCACATCACCATTCGGCTACACATACAGGCTTTTATGGCGGTGGCGTCACTTACTGATCCTTAACATCCTTAGCAGTTGTTTGGACGCTACCGCACTACTTGATCAATGAAACAGCTTCACTACTGTAAGGCTATTTGATTCAGAAAACAGTGACGCTATGACCACGCTACTGAGAAAAGTAATTAAACTAGTAACGGCGCTACTTGTAGCAACACTACTGCCCATCACTGATTGACAGTGCTATGACAATATGCTCTCGCAAAGCATCCATTGAAGTTTCCCAGAGAGAGGCTGCTTGTGAGTAGGTGAGACTTCAGCTGTTTCTCAATGTGAAGGCCGCATTTGAAGGCTGATTGCATCACAGCAGTGCTACGAAGGCTGTTTAAATTCAATTTCAGCACCCTTCGAAGGCAGCATTCTTCATCGCGGCGTGACGAAGGCTGCCCCAGAAATTTCATTCAAATGCGACGCTAAATGCACCCTTCGTGTCTTAGGCAAATTAATGATAGAAAAATTGACACTGTAGCCTACCCTTCCCCATTGCGTGTCGGTGATGAAGCAATTGTGCTCTCCTCTCACACCGTTTGCTATGCAGTAATTGGGAACACCTGGTGGCTCAATTAGTTATCCAATGACGGCTATATTCGGAGCCTCCAAAGGGCATCAAAGCTGCATCCTTCGAAGTCTGCAGTCTTTGAAGGATGTAGCCTTCACATTGAGACACAGCTTGCATCTTTGTGTGTAGGCACTTTAGCACTGCAGAGTCTGTGTAGGCAAGGAGGCGGACATCTGCGTGTAGCTGGTCTATCACAGAACAATGTGGATAAAGACACAGCTAGCAGTGGTAGTACTACACAATGAGGATTTTTCTTCATCACAAGTACAGATATTGACACACTTCACTTTGATGATACTTGTGCTCAGAAAAAGTACCTTATCCATACCGGATGCTTGTTTCAGCCGAGTAACTCACTCATCCCTATT
This sequence comes from Umbra pygmaea, assembly GCA_016801145.1. Classification (NCBI taxonomy): domain Eukaryota; kingdom Metazoa; phylum Chordata; class Actinopteri; order Esociformes; family Umbridae; genus Umbra; species Umbra pygmaea. Next base: position 11,919 of record JACXGM010029777.1, read on the forward strand.
GAACATAGTGAGAAGATTAATGGAGGGCCAAGTTAATCCCTGTCATATGGTCTCAGAGATATGTTTCCATAGCCTCGGTTTAAGCAAACGACAGGCAGGAGGACTGGCCATCAAGAGGTTAGGGAGTTTTCCCAAATTGCCAGTCCATTCCGGGCCATCATATTTTAATTTCTCCCAACTTTGACTATTCCGCTTTTTGTTAAATCTGATTGGCTCAGCCTGACCCTCGGCTGACAATTGCTCCCTCCGAAGTTACTTAGACAGTTTTGAATAGTTGATTACACACAGAAAACTGAAAATGTCAATACAAAAAAGTGGTGGCGCTTTGGTGAACTCTAAATAGCAACAGAGAAACCACCCCCCCACCGGCCGCTCCATCCCAAAGTCTGGGGCCAAATTTTTGTCCCATTTCATCCCTGATAACGGGGGATATACAATAGACCCTGGGCGGTACAGCTCCAGGTTGGAGGTCAATGGCACAATCCCAGGGACAATGGGGAGGTAATTTATTTGCCTGAGCCTTCAAAAAGACCCCAGCCAGATCCTGAACTTCGGGAGGAATGGGAATGTGGGGGCAGTGTCTGAACTTTCCACGGTGGTGGCACCAACCAAAATAGAAAGTCACTTTCCCAGACATTCGTGCAACCACTCATTTAAAAGCCAGTCAGGAAATAGTGTGGTTGTGTATGGACAGCCATGAGATCCCTAACACTACTGGGAATTGCTGAGTTTATAATCTAGAAATGTATAAGTTTGCTTTGGGAATGTTAGGGCCGGTCATACTCAGGTGCAAACATGAATCTGACGGAAATCCTAACATGAAGGGTGTCTAAATTATGTATTGTTTTCATCTGGAATTCAAATTTTGGATATAATGACTAACCTACATCATTTCTGTATTTCAAAATAATAATATATTAACAGATTTAACAGAAATAATTTATATTTAGCCAAATCAAATTTATATATTAACTAGTGAACTGCATGTATATGACTGGATACAATTACAAGAAACAATCTCCTGACTTCCTGAACTTTGATTCATTCATGGACATAAGCCTCCTGCTGTTCTCCTGAGGCCTGATCCCTCTATATATCTGTTCTTGTGAAAGGTTGAGAAGCCTCAGACACCATTTTAGTTTTGCAGCAAGGCCAGTTGAGCACCTCCATAGGGGTGTTGCTTAAGTTTTTAAAGGGGTGATAGAATGATTATATAGGGTATTTAATACTGTTCCTTAAGTTCTCTGAATTGGGTCTGTAATATTGGTTTATTTTTAAATGGCCCGGGTGCTGTTCTATGCACCCTAATGCAACCCTGTGAAAAGCCACTGAATGAAACGATAGGTTTCCTCCATATATGGTATGCTCATGAATATTTAGATGAGCTGCGCGCTGATTGGTTGGTTTAGCTGCAGAGCAAAGAGGCAAAGTTGACAACACACAGCATTCAATGAAACATCGTAGTTGTACCTACCATGGAGACATTCGGTGTTGAACCGTACATGTTTGAACTTGAGTCGGAAGAAGAACCTGATGAGGAGGAGCAACCAGTCGCCCATAGATTGGAAATTACTACTTCAGAGTGGTAAGTTTGGTCATTTAGGGATTACTTGAATTTGCAGT
>JACXGM010029778.1:0-13541 GCA_016801145.1 Umbra pygmaea
GTCTTCACAAATACACCATGTTCACAAATACACTGCGTTCACAAATACACTGTCTTCACAAATACACCATGTTCACAAATACACTGCTTTCACAAATACACTGTCTTCACAAATACACCATGTTCACAAATACACCGCATTCACAAATACACCACATTCACAAATACACCGCGTTCACAAATACACTGTGTTCACAATTACACCATGTTCACAAATACACCGCATTCACAAATACACTGCGTTCACAAATACACTGTGTTCACAATTACACCATGTTCACAAATACACTGCATTCACAAATACACAGCATTCACAAATACACTGCGTTAACAAATACGCTGCGTTCACAAATACACTGCGTTCACAAATACACTGTGTTCACAAATACACCATGTTCACAAATACACCGCATTCACAAATACACCGCGTTCACAAATACACTGCGTTCACAAATACACCACGTTCACAAATTATTATGCAAATGATATTCAACACAGATATAGGGGCCACAACATGAGTTTCTCTCCTTTTAGCACATACCACCCAATAACACAGAAGTATATTTATTAAATAAATAAATATTAAATAAATATTAAATAAATAAATATATATAAATATTTGCAGCATGAGATGATTTTGCTATGGAAGGCACGGTTATTCTTTTTGTACCAGGGAAGAAAATGGTCAGTCAGAAACGATATACTTTGCCACGGTCATTTTCACACCTTCACGGACCCTAAAGGGGTCTACCGGCCCTCTTCCCATGATTTCAGCCCAAAACATGACCCTGTCACCTCCTTGCTGACGTCGCAGCCTTATTGGGACATGGTGGCTATCCACCAACCATCCACTACTCCATCCATCTGGACCATCCAGGTTGCACGGCACTCATCAGTAAACAAGACTGATTGAAAATTAGTCTTCATGTATTTTTGGGCCCACTGGAACCGTTTCTGCTTGTGAGCATTGGTTAGGGGTGGTCGAGTAGTAGGTTTATGCACAACTGCAAGCCTCTGGAGGATCCTACACCTTGAGGTTTGCGGGACTCCAGAGGCACCAGCAGCTTCAAATACCTGTTTGCTGCTTTGTAATGGCATTTTAGCACCTGGTCTCCTAATCCAATGAATTAGTCTGGCAGTATCCTTTCTCATTATGCCTTTATCTGCACGAACCTGTCTGTGCTCTGAATCAGGCACAAATCTCTTCACAGTACAATGATCACGCTTAAGTTTTCATGAAATATCTAATGTTTTCATACCTTGTCTATGGCATTGCACTATTTGATGCTTTTTTCTTTCCCATATTGCTCGAAACCTGTGGCCTGCTTAATAATGTGGAACATCCTTCTTAAGTAGTTTTCCTTTAATTGGGATCACCTGGCAAACTAATTATCACAGGTGTCTGAGAATGATTTCAGTGATACATAGAGCCCGGAGACACAATACCATCCATGAGTTTAATTGAATAACAAAATATTTAATGTTTATGACACTTAATTACAATGTGCATAATAATATGGAACACTGTGTAAAACAATGTGATATATTTTCATACATGTCAGAGATCTGTGGGTAGGTGTTGATTTGGAACCAAATGAAATGGAGAGTTTTTTGTTTCCACGTGCAAATTCCAGGGTATTCCTTCCTTGCAGACTTGCATTAAACCTGCACAATGTAACTTTTTGGAAAACTACAAACAAATACAAAAACCATGGTTTAGGACTAGTAAAACTTAGGAACTTTCATATTAGATCCAGGGGTTAAAAGCATCAACTTAAATAATACAGACAATAATAGAATAGCAAAATTGACAATATGCAACAAATGCATATTATGGACAAAATAATAATGTGTATTTTCGGAAATTGGTTATATTGTCCCTTTATTATTCCTGTGTTGAGTAAAAGCATTTATATAAAAAACTATTTTAAAAATCTACTTAAATTTCGTGCCGACAGGACCAATTAATGGAAAGTTACATAGTGCAGCTTCAAATGTGTAAAACGGCACATCCTGGCTAACTAGGGTGCTTACATTGTCTCAGTGGTTTAAGTGTGGCATGCTGGGAAATTCACAGCAATATGAGTGCCAACTCGGTGTGTCCACCAGCAACTAAAGTATACAGAAGAATAAATTCACTGCAGGTTTAGAGAATGTCCACAATTGCATCACGATAGCAAGGGTTCAAATCCTACTCCCTGCCCAAGACCACCGAATTGTGTTGATGCTACATAAAGAATATGGTCACAGCCCACCCATTCCTATCTTCATTTTTGGACAATAATTGAACACTGATAAACAATGTGACCTTAATATAATGGGCTGTGTTCCTTCGGATCCCCAACCAAGTACAGTCAGAAGAAGACTGGCCACCCCCTTGAGTCTGGCCTCTCTCTAGGTTTTTTCCTAGGTTCCCCTACTAGGGAGTTTTTCCTAGCCACTGTGCATCACTTGTGTTGCTTATTCTTTGGGGTTTTAGGTCGGGTATCTGTCAAAGTACTTTATGACAACTACTGTTGTATAAAGGGCTTTATAAAATAAATTTGATTGATTGACTCACCTGTATTGTCGAAGAAATTAGCGGTACAAAGAGGTGCCAACGAGCACATCTGGGACCTGTTGGATCGGAGGGTGAGGGCTAGGGCCATTCCCCCCAGAAATGTCCATGAACTTACAGGTGCCTTGGTGGAAGAGTGGGTTAACATCTCACAGGTGCCTTGGTGGAAGAGTGGGGTAACATCTCACAGGTGCCTTGGTGGAAGAGCGGGGTAATATCTCACAGGTGCCTTGGTGGAAGAGTGGGGTAACATCTCACAGGTGCCTTGGTGGAAGAGCGGGGTAACATCTCACAGGTGCCTTGGTGGAAGAGTGGGGTAACATCTCGCAGGTGCCTTGGTTGAAGAGCGGGGTAACATCTCACAGGTGCCTTGGTGGAAGAGTGGGGTAAAATCTCACAGGTGCCTTGGTGGAAGAGCGGGGTAACATCTCACAGGTGCCTTGGTGGAAGAGTGGGGTAACATCTCACAGCAAGAACTGGCAAATCTGGTGCAGTCCATGAGAAGATGCACTGTAGTACTTAATGCAGCTAGTGGCAACACTAGATACTGACTGTAACTTTGGATTTTGACACCAACAATACAGTAAAAACGAACAATAATAAAATCCAAAAGATGTGCAAAGAAGAAGATGGATGCCATCTCTATGAAAAATAACATGATATAACAAGGGGACCAAAGATCAAGCTGAATATATATTGTGAAATAATGAACACCTATACACAGGTGAATCAAATCATATAGCTGAGTTTATTAATAACATTAACGTGTGCACGGACAAAACCACATTGTTAGAATGATTCGCCCTAAACAAGTGTTCTCTCTGATCTTATATAAGAGACTGTTGGCGGTCTTTTGACCAGAGAGACCAAATAGTCTACCTTAGTGTTTCTTAGTGGTCAGAAACACCTACAGAGTAGAGTGACATTCTTAAAAGACAAAAGGCCTACAAGCAGATACAAGCAACGTAGCAACACATGAAACATACTGACAGCAGACAATGAAAGACAAGAAACAAGCAAACAGAGTGAGACTACTGTAAATGCACTAATGACCTAAGAGGAACCAGGTGTGAGTGATGGAGAAAAAAACCTTTAACGACCACAGGAAATCCTTATATGGAGGTGAGTGAATTGATGGTGATGTTCTGGAGAGGACATTATGACCACCTGCCTAATATTGTGTACGTTCCAATTTTGCCGCCAACAAACTGTGATTCACTGTGTTCTGACACCTTTCTATCAGAACCAGCATGAACTTTTCAGCAATTTGAGCTACAGTAGCTCGTCTGTTGGTTTGGACAACATGGGCCAGCCTTTGTTCCCCACATGCATCAATGTGCCTTGGTCGCCCATGACCGTGTTGCCAGTTCACATCTTGTACTACCTTGGACCAGTTTTTTTTGGTACTGTTGGAACATGATTGTCACACTAGATTTGGTCATTCTAAACATTAGCAATATATAAATGTGTATCGGCAGGTTGGAGTGCCCCATTTTGAGAAAGATAAATTCCAGTAAAGTAAGAGAGATGAGTGTGTTGTTTTCAAGGACAGCTAAAACGTTGAAATTAACTATAAATAGTTACATACTCAGTGTCCATACTAAGTGACTCTTGTTGTGGAATAACTTGTTTTGCATGCCAGTGTGTATTATTATAATGGAGTTCAACTCAAGTTGTTGAGTCATAAGTGTTGAGACCAAACCTTGTTTTTGCATGTCAGTGTCTATTATTACGACGAGCTCAAATAAGTTTTTTGTGTCATTTAAAAAACGACTAAATCTTGTCAATGTCCACTCCTTGTATATTTTATAAACACGATTCTCATTAAAAATAAAGTGCCTTTGACTACATATATGCCTGATTGGAAAAATGCTCGATGCAAAAGTTGAGTGACGATCATCTTATGTATTTTGGGGATTTTACAGACAAAAACAGTATGGGTAAAGAAGAGCTACAAATGATAGCCTACCCTAGATACCTTTCCCTATCAGTTAGTCCTAATAGAGTTATGCACCTTTATTGAAACATTTAATCAGGATGTTTATCTTGGCCCTTCCAGATCCAATTGAATGAATTTGTTTACATGCATGGTATGTGTTGAGTAGGCTAAATAAACTTGTCATTATTTCTAAGTTTCCTTTCGGGTGTTTGAGGTAGGATGCAGTCAGGTAGCAGGCCTGAGGCCTATATACTACGAAGCAAGATTTGGAGTTAGCGAGGCAACTTCAGGTTTAACCCTGGGGTTTTCAGGATCACGGCGGTGGGTCACCTGTTACCGGGTTACATCGCCATGATAACTTAAACTGCGATAGTCGAGATAACAGATTAACCCGATAAAAAATCACCGCTTAGTGACCAATCAATTCTCTATTGAAAAATGCGTCACCCATTCTGGGAGTGGCGGTTGGCTTTCTCTGGTAATGTTCTTGACACGCCCATTTTACCGAGGATGCATCGGTTGGTAACTTGTGTGAACTTGACCATAGAAATATCCCAGCATTCATTTCGGCATTCGAGTAAGGACCGGGAAGCCGAGATAGGCAGGTTAATGCAGAGTCGTTTTGCTACAATTTCTTACACAAATTCATCACTAAATTCACTTCTGAGAACATTTGATGCGAGAAATCAACTATGTAGATTTTAAATATTGGCATTTTTATGAAAAATTATGGCAAATCGAAAATGTGCTCAAACGTTTTCGGAAGTGAGCATCTCCATAAGCATAAACACCTGCAGGTTTAAGTTAGCTAGCGAGTCAACCCTGTTTTATACCTTAACATTTCTATCTACTTGATCACATTTGTTTGCCAATATTATTGAAGTTAAGTTCTGATTTAAGTCAACTGTATATAAATAATGTAAGTTCATAGTCAGAGACAAACGCTAAAATAGCATATTGCCGTTCTGAAAAAGCCTGGCTGTTATCTTCAATAATTGTCGTTATGTTTGGGTACTGCAGACGGCGTCTGTATTATTGCGCAATACCAGCAAGAGCACATCGTCTCAAACTGTCAGCAGCGAAGAGCACATCGTCTCAAACTGTCAGCAGCGTTCTGTGTGCTCGTCACCTTGTGAGTTCATTCTTCCAAGAACAACTAGCAAGAGCATTCTCCCCAAGAACACAAGTCCGTTCTTTGCATTCTTGGTATTGAGAAACAGCCTCTGAGCGGAGGGAGTGACGTGTCTTTGTCAGCTTGTGACGTGGTATGTGCCAGTGTAGTGCGATATTATATTTAATAAGTCATGTGTTTACAGTTTCACAGACTTTAGCGTTGCGTTTGTTTGTGACAGGTATTTTTAATCTATCTGTTTCATGGAATCAACATAAATGTGTTCCCTTTCACTGTAGAGACAGCTACATACATTCACTATTTACTCCCAGAGTACTTAGCCTATATATAGTTGAAAAAACAAGTAGGCCTATTAAAAATTGTCATACACGATTGATCAGCATTAAGCAACACATTGGTTTAATGGAATACAAATGGAATACAGAATTGTAATTATTGTCAATTTTTTTCCAGTTTTCCTGCCTGCTTTAGGTCTGGATTATATTTTTGTGCTCTTAATATTTCTCTAAAATTATCGTTTACTTCAGTTGAGCGAGATATGCGTCTCTCATATAGACTTGTCCGTGTCGGTGATTGGTCCTATGTGCACACACCACCCCTTTTATGTGAACGCGCTCGTCATTAGCTTGGGAAATCTTGGGTTGATTTAACGAATTTATAACCTCCGTCATGACGTGACATACATCTCTTATCTAGATCGTAGTTGTTATGTTATTTGAAGCCACTGAATGAAAAGAAATCCTGGGCATGTGAACTTGCTTCGTAGTAAAGGCCTCTGGTAATAACAATAAAAAGCCCGAATACACTTTTTGAAACAAGAAAACTCACAGTGCGAACAAGAACCATCAACAGTCATGAACAGTGGTAGGAGGCACACTAATATCAAACAATGACCAAACAGGCATCATGGGAAAATGATGAGTGATTGACAAGACAATTCCATGAAGCGGCCAAGCGGGATTTAATCTATGACGGAAAATTGATACAGAGGGGGAATCGTGACACCCAACTCTAATCCAATTAACTCTCGTTCAATTGATAGCCTACACACACAATAATCCGATAACAGATAAATGAAACGTGACTCTGCTGAATGACTCAAATGTAGCATATCCAATTTATGATTTAACAGTATGGCTCCCACGGTATAAATTCAGCATATAGTTTGACATCATCATGGAATAGTACCGCAATGTTAAACTTCACCTACTAATTATAGAAGAGTACGTGATCGCGCTAACTGGAATTGTTTATAAATCATTTTAGACTAGTCTATGAATTTGACGGTTGAAAAAAAAGAGCCTGGGGCCACTGCATTCCCCACTTGTGGTTCGACCATAGACAGTTTTACGGGTTTGAGTGAATGTCTTAGTGTGTGGGCTGGACTAAAATTATCAATTTGAATAAGGGAGTGTTTTCTCAAGTCGCCACTGCACATTGTCACTTGTACACTTTACAAATCCAGATACATTTCACGGTGCGAGTTAACCGGGTAATATTCCCAGGGGAGTGAAAGAGACGTTCACATAATCGGCTGTGATTTCCACTAAACTGTTTGAATAATAAAATCCTTGGAATGTAATTCACCAGCAGTAAGGTCCACATCCTAGACACGAATGTTTCAAAAGGTAAGTGCGTTAAACATTTAGACTAGGCCTACTGCAATCATACCATCTGTGAACTCCTCTTGTGGTTTTCGGTAACCAAACTTAATTGTTATATTTCATCTGTAGGTACATGAAACAGGTGTAGCCTACCGGTAAAACCTCGGCGTCTTGCAATTACATAAAACAGTAATATCGTGTATTTAGAATCATCTTTAAGGATTTAAGAACTGTTATAACACGTTCCCTATACATTAGGCTATACTGGCCTCACCTCAAATAGATTTGGAAATTTTAGCAGCACTTATGCAATAATTATGTCGTATGTCCAATCTGAAATTTACTTTACCGCATTGTCTCTGTCAGAGATCATAGATCATGCGTATTCAACCACAAGAGTTTTTCTGCCGCCTTAAAGCAATAGGCTGTAATACTTCCATTAAGACTTATTGTTTAACCTATAGGCCAGTAGTTAGAAAACTAAGGGTCGATTCGATATGTGGTTGTTTTAAATTACATTGGTGTTGTTGAAGGAAATCCTGTCATGTTACTACAACTGTTGACTTTTTAGAGGCGTTCTGACATATAAGCAAAACCCGTCTCATTAATTGTGACCAGAGGTGTACATTTACTTGCGTAAAAGTGCTTTTCTGGGTAACTATTGAGTTCACAAGTTTTGGGAAGTTAAGACCACATTGATCAGGTAACAGATCTTAAATGTAACATATAAAACAATTAGAAAGAGTAAAGGAAATATGAATCATGGTCACCGGTAAGATGTGAACTCCCTTTACCTGATCATTTTGGTCTTCAGTAGGGACTTCCCAAAACTTGTAATCTCAGAGTTATTCAGAAAAGTACTTCTACTCAAGTAAATGTCCACCTCTGGTTGTGACATCAGTTGGATGAACAATCTGCACGCCCCTCGCCATCCCACAGATCTGTCCACAAGGAGTAGCGAAGCTGCCGACAAGGCAGGGTAATGGGAATTGGTGAAGGGAGGAATATGGGGGGGAAAAATAGCTCAACACAACAAATGTGTGGCTTCTCCAAATTTAACTCCAAATAGCCATACACCAGCCTCTGCCAGGATTACTGAGGATTCTTAGCACATTCCTCATGAGCAATGGCCTCCAGTTCAGTAATATTTGGGCTTGCATGCTGCCACTGCCTTCTTCAAATCCCACCAGAGATTTTCTATGTGGTTAAAGTCAGGTGACTGATGGCCACTGTAGGATCTTCCAGGACTTCTTCTACATCCACGCATTGGTGGAATTTGAGGAATGCTTGGGATCAATGTCCTGTTGGAACGTCCAATGATGCCCAGGCTTCAGCTTCCTCACAGATGGCATGACTTTTTTTACTATGATTTTGTGATACTTCAATGAATCCATCTTGCCTTCTGCATGTTTCCTGTGCCAGAGGATGCAAAGCAGCCTCAGAGCACCACCGAGCCACTACCATGCTTGAATGTGGGCAAAGTGTTATTTTCAACATGTTCTTCATTCTTCTGCAATCACTGGATGTTTATTTTACAACCTGCCATCTCAGAAATCTGGTTGCTGCCGTTGATAGTTTCCTTTTTCTGCCATGTCCAGGTATTGTAACTACCGTTCCTTTTACTTTGAACTTGCAAACTATGCTTCCAACGGTGTCTCTGGGAACATGCAGTGCCTTCATCTTATTGTATCCTGTTCCTTGATTGTGAAGAACGACAATCTCATCTCTCAACCTTTTGGACCATCCTTTTGAATTAGCCATGTTTGACTGCGTGTGAGAAACGTGACACTCAACAAACCCCTAGCCAGTTCAGGCATTTCATGTGTTCTATATGTGTGTGCATATGAATATTTTTGAGACTGGAGAAGTTCAGTTGCATTTTCAATTGGATTTTGGGAAACTTGATGCATTTTTTTGTTGAATTACTTCAGTTGCTTTTGTTTGATGTGTTCATTGGAAACAGCTGAAATTCTGTACATTTTGGCAATTAACCTGATTTGCTCCTATTGTCCGTGTTCATGTTTAGAAATATTTGGGCATCTGGCGTGATGATGGGTGATCCTTTTAAAATGCATGTCGATGAGTTGGTTAAAAAATTAAGTAAGTGGGATTCTTATGTAAAAACAAGTTTTGCTTGACATTAAATAATAGAAAAACAAATTGTTGAATTTATGTTTTTGCCTGTCATTGTTTATGGAGACAACATCTACTGTATATGCATGCCTCTGCTACTGTATTAAAACCTCTTGATGCTGTGTATTATAGTGCCATTAGTTTTATTACAGGAGACAGGTTCACTACCCAACATTGCATCCTGTATCAGAAAGTACAATGTCTGCCTTTAAAATCTCATAGAGAAATGCATTTTGCAGTTTTTGTTTATAAAGCTAATTTGCACAAACTACCATTGTTCATTAATTCACTTTTAACTCTTAGATGGACTGGCTACCAGACCCGAGCTCAGGGATGCCAATCAATATAGATCCCTAAGATCTCCACTGAACTGGATAGAACTGGTTTCAGTTCCTTTGTACTTTTAAATTACACTCTAAAAACAAAAGGTTCTTAATAGCACTAAAAGTGGTTCATGGCTTGTAATCCTAGGGGAACCACTTTAAGTGCTATATAGCACCTATCTTTAAAAGTGGTGCCATGTAGAACCATAAGAGGTGCCATGCTATATAGCACCATAACCATTTAAAGAACCTGTTAAGCCCAGTTTGGTTCTCCAGCGGTTCTTCAGCGGTTCTTTGGGGTGGTTAAGGTGTTATATTGAACCTCTTATGGTTCTACATAGCACCATTTTTAAAGATAGGTGCTATATAGCACTTGAAGTGGTTCCCCTAAGATTACAAGCCATGAACCACTTTTAGTGCTATTTAGAACCTTTTGTTTTTAGAGTGTAGAGGAACTGGTGCCATTAGGGCATTTTAGATGTTTACTTGAACATTTTATTACTGACTGTTTGTTTTATGAGATTGTGTTGCTTACTTCGTGCTTTTAATTGCTTTATTAGTTTCGTGTAAAAAAAACAATTGTGACCAACCCCGGTCGTCCCTGCAAATTAGAAGTTGTTTTCATTCAACTTACCTGGTTCAATAAATATTAACAAAAAATAGAGTATAGTATCAGGCACGTTTCTTGTGTGTGTTAGAAACTGTAAATGTGTGGAGAAGGTCGCAGCTTCCCTGATACAATGTTCAGGTGAAAATGTTAGCGTTTTCTTCACATTTCTAGTCAACCAGTCAGATTTTATATTAACATTTCTGTTTCTGTCATTTGAAATTCAGCTAAGACATCCCGCCATGTTCCAGTCTTCATTAGACCAATACCAGCTCTCTTTTTCAACAGAGATATCTTCATTCAACATCCGTCATCAAGCCGGCACCAGGTGATCTCTGCCAGTACTAAAAGTTTCTCCGGATACGATCGACACAACATTGGCGGTCCACGATGCTGCAGCAGATCTTGACTGACATGTTCATATCTCCGGAGCTCCTGGCGGAGCTGAATGAGGAGCAGAAACAGGTTTTGTTTCTTAAGATGCGCGAGGAACAGGTCCGGCGCTGGAAAGAGAGGGAGGCACAGTTGGAGAAAAAAGTTGCTACTCAGAAGACGCCAAAGAAAGGTACTACTTAGACATCAAACAATAGTCCTCTATGACCCTATATGGGCCCTATTCCCTATGTAGTCCACTACTTTATATCAGTCATATGGAGTACTATAGTAGACTTGTTAGTGTGGCTCCTCTGGGATTGTTTTGTTATATCCTTCTCTTTCCTTTTTGCTCACTTGGTAAGAGCATAGTACTTTCAACACCAGCGTTGTGGATTTGATTTCCACGGGGGACCAATATGACAATGTATGGACTCCCTGCTGTTCAACAAGTTCAAGTGTGCAAAATGTAGTAATGTTATGCTGCAATTAGGCCCTGTCGCAATTATTACATATTCACGATTATTTGAAGACAGACTTTTTTTTTTGAAAAAATGACATTTGTATGGTTCCCGTCTTAGAGTTCTGTCTAAATGAGTTGTTTTTACACCAATGGAAGTATTTCTCCCCTACTGGGAAAGCAGTGCTTTTGAAAAAAACGACTTAAGCCAGTTGAATTTATTTTACAGTAAATAAATAATAATTTGATCATTCTCTTACAAATGCTTTCATGGAAGTATTAGGATTGTTTTTTGCAAATTTCATATTAACTTTATAAAATAATTCGAGCATTCTTAGCCTACATTTCTTCACCTATTTTTTCTATTACTTGGTAAGTCTACACACACGTTTAATCTTAAACACACTATTTAAAATAAGTACAGGCTATGTGTAGCACAACGACAGGTTAACATCAAAATGCGCAAAATATTTTTTATTGACTTTACCACTACATTGCCATCAAAACGCTTTTATGGGTTTATGGATAAACACAATGCCCCCACTATGTTTTAGGACAAATAAAAAAAACTAATAACTTGGTAAATACGACATTGGATTTCATTCTCTTGGCCCTTGCAAAGGCTCAAGTAACTATAATGTTGGAATCATGCTAGATTTACATCAGGCACGGCAAACTGTTTGCGTTCCGGCGGAAGTCCATTAATTTCAATAGAAAGCAATCTGCAACTCTGCGGCAAATCTCCCGGATCTGGCAAAATGTGGATGCGGTGCTATGATCCAACTTGTGTGGTGGTTTTTTAATTATGTGCCAATATAATTTAGTGTAATATTTAAAAAAAGGGAAATGTTTTCAAATGTTATTCTTTTGATTTACATTAATGTAATGTATTTAAAAAGAAAGGCAAAAATAATAAAGTGTGTGTGTGTGTGTCTTAAGTGTTTTCAACGTCTAAATAGAAGCATGACCGTACCTGATGGCACATGTTAACAGTGTTTTGCGTTATAGAGCCTTGTCATAAATGCAGCTGATTGCCTGTGCATGTATATATGGATATTGGCCTAAAATGAAAAAAATTGACAATTAAATTGTTAATAGCAATTATTTGTGTGACAATTAACCGTCAGCAAATTTTCATAATCGTGACAGCCCTAGCTGCAATGAATTAGTTAATTTATTTGCAATCTCTCTGTGTTTGTGTTTCTACGTTCACGTGCATGTGTGTTTACATGCCGGTGTGTTTGTTCCAGCAGCCCACATGAAGCACGTCCAGTGGCTGGCAGGACTGGACAGTGACGTGTGGGTGTGGATCATGGGTGACCACCCTAACGACAAGTCCTATGAGCAGATCTGTGATGAAATCATAGCCCAGAGAGCAGCTCTCCAGGCCCAGAAAGAGGCAGAGGAACTCAGGTAAGACACTTTTTATTTTGTTAAATATTTTTGGAACAATATGTCAGCATTTCTGGTCTAAAACCATTTTTAACTAGAGAAGAAAGACAGTCCTCACCCATTTTGACCTTGCATGTTACAGGCAGCTGAGATGCCCCAACATATTGCATACTCTTGCAATATGAAAATAGCATGTTTATATTGTTATTTGAATCAAAGTAATTGTGCAACCTAGAGGATTTTTACACTGATAGATACGATAGCTTTCAGCAACATTTTCCGAATCCGCTCGAGCAAACTTTGGGACGAGACACACTGTAAGCAGTTTTAGTAATTTTGTCAGTAACTTACTGTAATTCCAACAGTCTCCTACTGTAATTACTAAATAGGATAGACTACTGTTAATTTAACTATTAGTAATTTCTGTCGTTTTATAAGTAACTTACTGTAATTCCAACAGTCTCCTACTGTAATTACTAAATAGGATAGACTACTGTTAATTTAACTATTAGTAATTTCTGTCGTTTTATAAGTAACTTACTGTAATTTCAACAGTGTCCTATTTTAATTACTACTGTGTATTGCATTGAGGGTTCGGCCGATAGTTGAACCTCAGGTTGAAGAGGAACAATGTGGATTTCGTCCTGGTCGTGGAACAACGGACCAGATCTTTACTCTCGCAAGGATCCTGGAGGGGGCCTGGGAGTATGCCCATCCTGTCTACATGTGTTTTGTGGATTTGGAGAAGGCGTATGACCGGGTCCCCTGGGAGATATTGTGGGAGGTGCTGTGGGAGTATGGGGTGAGGGGGTCCCTTCTTAGGACCATCCAATCCCTGTATGACCAAAGCGAGAGCTGTGTCCGGGTTCTCGGCAGTAAGTCGGATTCGTTTCATGTGAGGGTTGGTCTCCGCCAGGGCTGCGCTTTGTCACCAATCCTGTTTGTAGTATTTATGGACAGGATATCGAGGCGTAGTCGGGGTGGGGATGGGTTGCAGTTCGGTGGGCTGAGGATCTCATCGCT